>JANIJG010024577.1:0-32197 GCA_024611175.1 Megaceryle torquata
CTTTTCTTTTCTTTTCTTTTCTTTTCTTTTCTTTTCTTTTCTTTTCTTTTCTTTTCTTTTCTTTTCTTTTCTCTCTTTTCCTCTTACTAATCATATGAAGTTGAAAAAATCTAGATCAAGATTATTATACCCCAGCCTCATGCCACTGTGACAGACCCTCCTGGCTCATGTACGATCTGAGTGCTACGTAAGGGAAGGGAATGTGACTGCATCCCACAGTGTGGTTTGGGAAGGAGAAAAGCCCTATGCACACTACTGTGAAGCATCACACAGAACTGCTGCACTTACCAGTGAAAATCTGTTAGACAATCAGTTTAAATAATCCAAGCGTTCAAATGGGAAATCATAATAATACTTATTATTAATCATTGTAGGGTAAAGTTACTTGCTAGTATTGGGTGGAGGCTCAATTTGTTACAGCTCCCTGGTTTAGATTTCACAGGATTGTCATGTGCCTCTGCTAGCACACATTATTGGCTCCTTAGTGTTTTATAATATGGTAGTTATTAATGAAGACAAGTTTGGGGATTCTAGGATAAAAGATTGTATAAACTTAAAATAAATTGCAAAGTTATCCTAGATACTTTATTGTCACATCACTCTAGAATTTGTCATTGTTGTGAAAATTTAGGATTTCAGTCATGGCATGTCTACAGCTTGGTGCAAAAGTTACTGGAGTGAGGTTGGAATACAGACATATCCTCCAATAGCCTCATTTTCCTTGGAAACTCTGATAAAAATCATTGTGGATTCACTACTCAGATTTGGAGGTTAAGAAGAAGAAAAATTAATTTTCTCAGTGTGTTTCAGCACACACTTCCAGACATGTTTGGATCTCTTTTTAAAGCACTATTGGCAGAGATTTTAAATTGTTGCTGTCTAAGATTTTTCTCACCTCTACCCAGTGCTATTTGTTTTTTCTCCATTTACTTGGCTGGTCACCTGTTCGTAAATAAGCAGTCTTTGTCTCAGGGTGCTCACTTTAAGTTTGTATTTAGGGTAAAAAATAAAACACAGTGATACACAATTCTTAGTTACCACCATCCTCCTTTTACTCAAAAATGAGGACAAGTTTTACCTTGTACTTACACATACGCCTATGTTTAAGAGCACAAATAGTTCTGCTGACTTCATTCAGCTACTCATATGGTTAATGTTATGCATGTGCCCGGGAGTCTTGCTGATTTGTGGCCTAAGGTCACATCTATTAAAGTGCATAACAAAACACTAAAACCTCTCCTACTTATCCAAACCCTGTTAATCTAAACTACTTTCATGTCTCTGTTCCATTTGGCTAATCAAGGTTTCAGTAGAGTTGCTCTGTAAGGATAAATACCAAAATTGGTTGAAGCCTGCCCTCGACAAAGTACTTCTGGCTCCCAGTGCCTTTAATGAGGGCCTTGAGTGTGTATCTGAGGTTGGAATTTGGCTCTAATAGAAGGTGGATTTTTTCGAATCTTCTGTGAAGTGCTTCACAAAATAAGAGGTTTCAGTTTTTATACCCACACATGATATTATACTTAGAGTTACCTTTGGCTGAACGATTCTTGGAATTTCTTGCTATCACATCCAAAAAAATGACACACTGAATTGCATATCAGCTACATATATAAGAAAAGATTGTACCATAAGACAACATAGGGTTGTCAAGGTTTGTATTGAAAATGCTGCTTGGATTATTCCTCGTGTCTCAATTTCAGTCTTTTTTTTTTTTTTTTTTTTTTTTTTTGAGTGTTCATTTGCTTTTTACTAACCTTGGGAATAAGAGCATCTCTAACTTTCTAGATCTTCTCTAGTCTGCTGTGGAAATAAAGGAAAGACAGACAGTTGTTTAAAAAGTAATAGAAACTTCAGGGTTCTTTTACAGGAATGATTTTTCATTGGAAGCTTGATAGATACTTACAGATCATAATAAAATACAATAACTCTTGAACTATGAGAAAAATATCAGTTAAAATGTATTAATTCTGCTGATAATTCACAAGCAAGATGTACTCAGATGTGAGACTAAGATGCTGAGAGTGAGAAAAAAATCATACTTGTGGTTCAAAAGCATCTCTGTGCATTCGGTAGCTGAATATGTTTTCAGTAGTCATATTTTGAGATCTATGGCAGCTGAAATAGTGATAACAGATAGGGCATCACTCCTGCAAAGCAGTATGTAAGCCATTTCTTATCGAATAAACTTCTAGTAATTTCTAGGATATATGGAGTGAATTCCTCTCTGGACAGATTTATCTCTTCATGTGGACTTCAGAAGAGAGATTGGTGCCTATTTAGACTAGGCATATAACTTTACAGGGTTAATGGGGTAAATCTCAGCCAAAGGTGTCTGGCTGTGTGCTGATGTTGTTTTCAAGAGCTGAGTGTCTTCAACACTCAAAGGAGCAATATCCAGGTAGGTATTGCTACTGAAATCAGAGTTAGGTGCTCCTCTCAAAGGCGTTGAGTCACTTAGAACATCCTTTGGAATTCCCAAGCTTGGGAAGTAGAGGGGACATTAGACACCTAAATCCGAGACGTTGTTTCAGTCCTTGTACAGCCATTATGCCTGAGACTCTTCTCTATCACTGTTCCCTGGCACAGGGTGCCCACATTCACACCAGTAAATCATCTTACTCTACAGGATGGCTCTATAGGAGTGGCTGTATAGGATCAATAGATGTACTTGCCCCTACCTCACCAACAGAGGTCTTGCAGTCTTTGCTGTTTGCTGACCCACCTTCGAGAGAAGTATGAGACCACTTTCACCACTTTTTCCCCTACATCAGGCACTCTTTGAGGAAGGAAGTAACTATTCTGCAGTTTTGAATGAAGGACTGTTACTCATCTATGCCCCTGTCTTCATCACTTACCCACAACAAGGTAAGATCCGAGGATGGAGATAAGTTCCAGCATTGCATGAACGAGTCATTCTGAGATTCTAGAGAAACCTCATTATCTCTGTTGAACCTCAGTTCCTAACTTAACTCTTTCTGAGTCAGCAGTGTGCTTTTTCAGTCCAGTGGGTGTTGATGTTAAGTGCCCTAATTGTGTAGCTTGGCTACAAGTCTAAAAAGTTTTTGAAAACTGCACCTAATATTTTCAGGGACTCAGACAAGACAGGATTACTACCAGATTTCAGTGTTTGATAACTACTTAAGATTTTACAAATTGAAATAATTTAAAGAACTGTAGAGTTTCAGCCTCCTTGCCTTTGAGCAGCTCTGCTAATTTCTCAGTGAGATAGTGTTTCATTTCTCAGTAGGACTATGCCTTGATCTCATGATATGATCTGGTTTCACAGGAAGAATTATTTTTCAGATCTGTCTTTTTTATGAGTCTAGGGTCCCAGAGGGATTTAATCTTCTAATTTTCAATGCAAGCTAACTGTGTTAATGCTTTTGGTAATCTGGGCAAGAGTCAGTGTTTAGTTGGTTTTTTGGTAAGCTCTTGTAATGCTGTTATTTGTATCACAAATATTCATGGAGAATATTTGCTTTCTTTAGGAGATATTTAATGCGAGAGGCATTTTATTGCTGGGAAAATTTTCCTATTTAGCACAGATTTTGGTTTGGAATCAGCCAAAACCTAACAATGTGTATTTATAGTTGACACTTAAAGCACAAATTCATCCTTTTTCGTTGAAGGTAAAAGTTATTCATTCATTTAATGGACAGAATTTTCTGAGTTTGGAAAGATATTAAGACAATAATTTTATAGATTTACTCTTTTTTTTGCATTCAATACTAGCACAACCTTCTTCCCCTTCCAAATTCTTCCTGTCATCATAGCAATTCAGTGCTGCTGATTTAGTGAATAAGATTGAGGGAGACAAGCAATCCAGCATGTTCAGTTTGAACTCTGACCTTCTCTTTGCATTGTTGCACAACTTCTTGGTATCGCTAATCAAAAAGCATTCGTCCTCCCCCTCGTTTCTCAAATGAGGAAAACTAGGAATGTAGAGGGACAGGGTGGTTTTGGAAATGATCAGGAAAAGACACCTGTACATTCTTCTGGTTTGGCTCTGTGTTAAGCATTTCATATGGATCTGAAATCTGATATTATTTGCATTGTTCTTCAAATATCAAGATATGACTAAATTCTTTAAGATTCCTATTATGCTTAAACACTGGAACATGTCCAAGCACATGATTTCTCATATGCTGTCTTCATCAATACTGAGCTCTTGACATATGATTCATGATAAATTGAGATGGACAAGACATCAAGTGCATTTTAGTGCTACAACACCTAAATTCACAGAGACTTCAAGTATGGTTGTGCATGTTGTGAAAGACCACAATGCTTTTGCTAGAGCTGTGGTGTGTTTAATGCTTGCTGGTATTCCGTTAGTCATACAGTGGGAAAAAGTACAAAAATAACAAACTTGTTAGTCCACTAATTGCAGGCTTGTTAAGTGATATTCCATTTCTGGTGGGTTTGGGTTATTTTTTTTTTTCCTGCTTTTTTTTTTTTTCCCCTCTCCATTGCTCTGATTAATGACTATTCAAAACAAGTACAAAAATGTCTTCTGTAGAAAAGAAAAATCACATTGCACCTGAGAGATCTTTTCTTGAATTTTCTAATACAAACTGTGGTTGTATGTGTGGTTGTTGATGTATCCAATTTGATTTATTCATTTAAATGATACCCAGCTTTTGAGAAAATCATCAACTCAGTTGTGACTTCAGTGTGCCTTGAATTTGGCTTTTCTTCTGCCCTGTCTTTTTATAACTGCAAATTTGTTTCTTATGTTCTTTTAGCACAAGTGTTAGATGTGTAGTGGGACCTTTCACTTCTCTGTGCTCTATGATAGGAACTTGAATGTCAGTTTTGCCAAAAAGCAAGGATTTCACAGGTCAGAAACCTCAGGTGTTGCTACTTCAAAATAAAAACTTTTGCTCACTGTAAAAATGAAGTCCTTTTCTACAGAATGGACTCTGTTTTGGAGCAGAAGTCAAACCCCTTTGCAATTTTGCTTTTAAAAGGTATTTAATTATGACTCTAAAATGAAATAGATGAATATAATTAAAAAATGTCTTTCATCAGAAATTGGACTAAGCCATAGTTTGCGTTGTCAAGTGCTCTTTTCTCTGATGATGGTTTCTGAGCCAATGATTGCAAAGTCTTTCTTGCAAATCACGTAAATTACACTTCATGTAACTGCTTTTATGTGCTTCTGAAATATAAGAAGAAAGAAATAGAGGTTGATCTTTGCCGTGAAAATACATTATTACTCTTTGAAATGCATGCAATTAGTGTTGTGGAAAGGTGTAACACTGAACAGTTGAAATTAATAATAAGGAAGATCTCCAGAATTAATCACAGCAACTGGAAAGACACTGACTAGCAAGCCTCTTCCAGCTATGCTGTTTGAGCACGCTTGCAGTCTAATGAGACATTTAGGCCTTGTAACTTTACCATTCCATGAAAAATGACTCACAGATGAAATTCATCAGTTTGCCATGGAAGGATACCATTTATGGCCAGAAACTTTTTTTTTTTTTTTTTTTTTTTTAATCTGGGGACAAATTTCTTATTCCTTCTGCAACTGCAATTTACTACTATGAGGTTGTGATACCTTTGGCTTCTGTAAACTAGTAAGTTTCATTGTTTTCAAGTCAGTAGATTATTTCCTTGAAAATGTTATTATTAAATTTAATATTTAAAATTATTAAAATTATGTCTGTAAAGACACAGAGTTATGTCCTCTCACTTAACTTTAGGCACTTGGCTTTCTCATAGCTCGTGGTGGGAGACAGGCATCTCAAGAGAGGCACCTAACTTTGCTTTGCTTTAATGCCTACCTCCGTTGACTGTTGAATGAGTAACAGGACAACCTTTTCTACATGGATACAGTGTGATGAGAGAAATCCCTCATACTGCGAGTAGAAAACAAATGTATTGATGATGGAAAATACTGAAAGCTGTTTTTAAATCAGAAACAATACCATTTTAACATGGAGTGGGTGTAATGCACTAACTCTTTCATTGCAATTTTAAACTGTGCAGTTTTCTGCCTTCCCTTCTCTTTACCATGAGAATATCCAAGAATCTTTTATGATTAACTGAAGTGTTCTTTACAGTTTACCCTTCATTAGAACCCCTTAGTCTATTAATTATTCATTTTAACTAGCTTATGTCCACATTTTATGTAGTACCCCATGCTATTTATATTTTAAAGAACATTTATTAGGCTTTTTGCACATGGTGGAGACTTTATATCCTTGCTGAACCAAAATGGCCTTTGTTGCCCTTTTCTGTGTTTAGACTATAACCAGGATGAATTTCACTTGTGGTCTCTCCAGCTGTTTTTTAAGTAGTTTCTACTTTTCTGCAGTAGATTTCCTTCACATTAGAAGATTCCAATCCAAATTCCATAGGGTATTTTGCCTTCCATTTAAATCAGCTTTTCTTTATGTTTCTCTTTCATGGGTCCTAGCTCATATGAATCCTACAAACGCAGTGTTATAATTAGAACTATGTGAACACAGAACTTCCATTTCTCAGAGGTTCCTGCAAACATTTGTTTTGGGTTTCATCCATATGAGCTCCCATTCCTTGATATTTTTTACTTCAGATGTGAGCAACCCAAACATCACTGGCCTCAAACTTAGCTCCAGTGATTCAGTGTTAGGAATTCCTAAAATAACAAACAAACAAAAAAAGCCAAACAAATGTTGCTTGGTTTTGGGGCAAAATCCATAAAGTCTAAATGTTCACATTAGTAGCTACCTGTCCATAATGAATCCTCAAGCCTAGAAAAGCAGTGCTTCACTTTTAAGATAGAAACCACTGACCCATTTAACGGGTTCATGGCTTATTTTTTTTATTATGGAGTGGAGTACCTGTGAGCACCTTCCCACCTTCACAGACTGTGAGAGCTCCCCCTCCTTTTTTAATCTATTTTAGATGGTGGCCTTCGTTGTGACCCCCACATTTGGCCAGCCAGGTTTTTCCTAGTATCAGACTCATCTCAGTATGCTCATTTTCCAGGTTAGATACAGGGTAGCCTCAAGTTACCTTCTTTTCACAATAAGAAACTAATCCACCCTCTTATTATTGCATAGTTTTTATTTCTGTCTCCGATTAAAGAGTAAACTCTCTTTATGGCGATAACCCAAATTGCCTAACACCAAACAATGCAGTCTTTCTTGAAAATGTATTGAAGTTTAGAATGGGAACATTACAAGATCTTCTTTTTCCATTTAATTTGGGTGCTTGTATTTTTTTTCAAAAATATCAATGAAAAATGAAGAGAAATTGGAACAGGTTTGTTTTTTTTTTTTTTTTTTTAATGCCCCTGTGTAGGAAGAAAGAATGAAAAAAAGTCATATCAAGTGAAGGGAATGAAAATATTTGCACTGAAATCCTTAAAATATGTAATGTTGTGTTTTAAGAAACAGAAGTGGTAATTTTGCTAAGGTCCTTCAGTTTAATAGTTACATATGCACTGAAATTTTTATACCTTAAAATTTATTTACAATATGTTAGTTGCTTTTCAACGACAAATCTATTCCTTGAATCATTCACTCTTCTTTTGTGAAGCAGCCCAGCCATAAAGAAAACAAAAATTGCACAGTTAATCGTATAATTACCAGTCTCTTATTCTTACTGTGTGGACAGGCCTACAGATGAAATGTCATCTCCTTACTTCCGAGCTTGGCAATTTCTGTGAGTTACTGCCCAGCCACCCATCCTAGTTTGTGGTCACTGGATCTGGAACTGCTTAAAAAAGTTGGAATTGACTTCAAGCTTCATGTTGGTTTCTTTAGGAAGAGGGTAACAAAAGGGCAGGGGAGTTTTAATTTATCTGGTGAGTATTGTTGACATTTTTCCTGTTAACAACATTAGGAAGTTGCTGACAGTTTGTTTTCTTTATTTTTTTGCATTTCACTTAGAATTCTTCAATGGGAACTGAGTTTTTCATGCAGAATGAGAGCAAATTGCAAGTCACAACAGAGTACAAGAAAAGGTGGAATTTTGCTTTCCAGACATGGCATTTTCTGGAAACCATAAAAATGAAATAACAAATTACAGAATGGAGATAATAGCGATTTAAAAAGCCACATTAAATTACAACAGTTGAAGGCAAATTCTTTGCAGCCGCTAATGCCAATTTGTGGATAGGGAGCCAAGAGGATTCTTAAAGATCTCTTTCTTAATTAATTTAACATTCTTTCTTGTTGGTCTGCAGATCTGCCAGTGTGAATAACGTGTGTCTTCCTCATGGGCTACAGCTGTCTGGTTTGTTCAGCTTCACAAATTCATGCGGGCTGGTTTTCTTCCCTCGGACAGGTTGGAGATAAGGAGGCAGAGACGGTGGGAGCCCACTGGAGGGCAATCTAGCACCGTCTATCTGACCTCTGCCTGCGCTTTTGCGTGACCATTTCCAAAGATTTTTGATCTGAACTCTAATAACAGTTTACATTTCCACGTCCGTACTAGATCTGGGGTTCCATAAAGCGAGGCCAGCACTATATGTTTTTGCTCTCTCAAATATTACATCGTCTATTTATACTGTGTGTTTTTGTAGCCCATGATGTAATATGACAAAATTTCAGCCATGTGCATCACACA
The DNA here is from genome assembly GCA_024611175.1 of Megaceryle torquata. NCBI lineage: Eukaryota > Metazoa > Chordata > Aves > Coraciiformes > Cerylidae > Megaceryle > Megaceryle torquata. The sequence goes on from JANIJG010024577.1 coordinate 8,563, forward strand.
TGCAAGTCCGGGTGCAGCTGGGTTGTGTAGCACGGCTGAGGTAATGTCAAGAAATTTCATATTATATTTAAAATGACACCTGTAAAAATAATCTTCAATTTGTAATTTAAATACTGTAATACTCAATTACGTGAACTGACAGGAAGTGTCCCAGTGGTTTTGGAAAATAACATTCTTTTATCCGTCGAACCTTTGATGCATTTTTGAACAGCCATAATGGAAGTTCAGATCATGACCTTCTGCTTTGAGAGAACAAAGTCAGGGAGGAAAAAGATCTTCTCTTACAGCAAGGTGAAGTCCTCTCTCTGCATATATTTTTTGCTTTCTATGTCTGAAATGCCAGTTGTTCATGCTTTATCATTAACCAAGCCAAGGAGAGATCAAAACTCTAAATCTAGCCTCATTTCTAATTGTGTGCATTGTTTATGGCAGCACATGCATGTCATCTGTAAACATATATCCTGCTTTACTGCTAAGTAAGCCTGTGAAGGTTTTCCTACAGTCTACATCTAAGTAGCAATCATATTCTATTAATGTGGGAGTGAGGTTTGTGACTTGGCCATTGAAAGAGCTCAGAAGTCTTCCAGATGCAGGAATCAGTTTTGGAAATGTACTGAGCTGTTTCTTAAGTATGTTTCTTTTACTTATTTGGGAGGAGGAGTTGGGGGGAATGACAAGATGTAGGCTTTGTGCAAGTAGGTTATGAATGTGATAGCCCTGGGATTTCTCCCACTGTAAATTACACCTTCTTCCCTAATTCCATGGCATTTCCCTTATCCAAGAGCTGTTTCTTAAAGCTCTCGTGAGCCTAAACACTCCCCTTCCCCAAACTGTACCTGATATTGGCTTCTGCAAAATCTAATAGATTTCTCTTATGTCCTTTTCCATCATCTACTTTCTAAATACTGAATGTGACTTCCAGAGAGTTGTGTTTTGTGCCACTTAAATAAACTCTGTTCTTTCCATTCAGCTCTAGTAACCTGATACTGCACAATAAATGCTAATAAGCTTCCTGCAGAGTAGTGCTCTTAAGACAGCTTATTTTTCATCCCTCCTTTCATGTTGTGCCCTTATTGATGACTCAGTCCATACCACAAGTGTTCTTAAAGAAGATAAAATGTAAATAAAAGTGAGAGATGCTGGTCAGATAAGGCACTCAGAAGGACACAGGAAATGCTTCATAAAGAACATTTTTTTTTTTACATCCAAAGTTGCCCCCTTTTAAGTTGTAGTTACTGGCTATTACTCTTCATAGGCAATTAAGGACAAAATTTTGCATTAAATGATTAACAAGAGCAAATCAATGCTTTGGCCTACTGCAAATCAAGGACATATGCCCTTACTGACCACTTTGTAGGCTGGAGATTGGTTTGTTTTCTATTGATAAAATTTTTCTTAGACATATTCTGTGGATGAAATTTGCCCATAGTATTGCAGCAAGAGAAGGCCTAGATGACCCCTGTGGACTTCTGCACATAGGAAATCAGGAGTTAAAACTGTGGGAGGGCATCGTCCAACATGGAGATACTCTGTCAAGGGAAGCAAAGGTGCAGTGACTGCCTGTCATGGCTGCACGTGCCAGATGCAACAAAGCTGTGGCCCCTTTCCTTGTCCAGAGAAGGGTGGTCCAATAACCTTTCATTTGAGGCTATCCTTGCCCATATATCCCAAGACTTCTCATTTCCTCTCCTATAGCTCCAATGGGCTGAGTTTGCTCCCTTGGAGCCTGCTCTGAAGGTAAGAGGAGTGCCTGCATCTATGCATGCAAGTCCCCAGGAGCACTGTCTATGATGGTGGGCAGAACAGCCTGTGGAGGGGAAGGAGCATCCAAAGGGGATACCTATGTAGGAGAGATGTGGGTGCAGGAGAGGAAGGTCTGTCCTCTGGGGTGGGAAGCATAGTCAGTGGAGGTCTGCAGGAAACACCAGCAACTTGGCCCTGTGGTGAGAGTTGTTTGGTGTTGGTTTGGTGTTGGAGGTTGAGTGTGGCAGTGCCATGGGTCATGTGCCCAGGGAAGAGGCAGAGCTCACAGAGGGAAGAGTAGACAGTGCCCACTCTGAAAGGCTCCCCATGATAATGCTTTAATGGAGAGAACAACACAGCTGGGCTTTTTTAACTGCTTGGTGAAGAAGAGGAGCACATCTCTCTCTGCAGCCTGCTTGCTTCACACAAAAGACAACAGGAAGGAAGTGCTCTGCTCTTAAAAGTTTGTTTCAGTCTCACATTTTGAAAAAGCAGGTCACTTCAAAGTCCCACCACAAAATTACCACATGCCATCTGCTCGTTACAAATGTGCAAGGGAAATTATTGGTGCTTCTGGCTTATTTCTGTGATCCAAATGTATGCATGTGCCAATTATTTTCTTTATTTTTAAGCAGACATGTTCAGTTGTCTCCCATTCTTCCATGATTCTTACACTGAACATCTTTTCGGGATATCAGCTTTTGGGGTAGGATACCACATGTGCCTGCACTGCTCTGCTCATGTGTGTGTTCAGACCTAAAAGGACCACAGTGTCCTTGACAAAACCCAGGGAGGGCAGCTGTTGGGTTCCATGTGGTGCAAATGTGTTTTCTGTTGAAGCACGCTAAATCCAGTGGCTGACACTGTGCAGCTTTCTCCATGGTTGTAAGACATCATACAGCTCAGGGTAGGGGCCCTTGATGTGCTCTTTCCAGAGCTGATGGCCAGACAAGGCTATTGGTTTGTCCTGCTGCGTATCCCAGACTATAGGCTTTCACCCATATGCTCCCTTGGCAAACTTATTTTGACAAAGTCTTTACATACTCAGCCACTACAGCCACGTGAAGCCTCTCATTAGAGCTGAGAGGAGCAGAGTTTAGTTGTTGCATCTGCTGTGATGACTTAAGGTGTTGCCCATCTTGCCAAACTTCAGGTGTCTAGTCCAAGTCAATTATTCAGGTTGTGACTATAGTAAATGCGGAGGTATCTGTGACTGCAAGGGTAATTTTTTCCCATTGTTGAGACCTATAGTAGGATGGGTTGGACATGATAATTTCTCTCATTTTATTTCAGAAGAATGTTGAACAAGAAGCATAGATTAGATTTCTAACTTTAACAGCACTAGCTATAGCTAGAGGTGACACAAACCCTACATTTAAACCCTTGCTGCCAGAGCCCCCTTTTTTGTGAATACAGGATAAAAATATAACCTCTGAAGGGATTGTCCTACTAGGTTAATGGAGCATGGTCTCAATCAGAGCCTTAAAAAGGCTTCCTTATAGAAACAGTAACTGATCTCAGTGGGGTTATTCCTGATTTATGCTGGTGTAAGAGAAGGATGGGTTCTCAGGTTTCCTATTGCATTTGAGCTAGCTAATTTTTCTCAGAGCACATTCATACCAATTTGGGGCTGAGAGCTTTACTCATTTGTATGATTGTACTTTTATTTTTAACCAGTACTTGTCAAAAATGAACTTTTCATTAGTGAATAGTCCAGGGTGGACAGATGATTCACATGTGCTAGTGGGAATGGGATGAATCAGCAACACTGTTTCGTAGCAAAATTTTGGGTTGAGAAGCTGTGTCTGGAGAGACTGGACATGCTCCATTTTACAGCTCATTGCATTCTTGTCCCCAGCATGACTGTCTTCCTTTGTCAGCAGAACTGTGGGGCTCACTGCACTGTGAGGTGCAGAAGAATATATGCTAAGCCAGCACTGTATGTATTTTCAGCTCTCTCTGGTATCAACAACATGTTTCTCATGTCAGATTAACATGGTTCAGCAGTAGTGGGTTACAGCTCAGGTGTCTCTGTGAAATGCTAACCTACCCCAGGCCTTGGGAAGGCAGTTGAAGGTGCAAGAGCTCAGCTTCTCCTCTGTGCTGTGCTGGGTGGTGGCTAGGACATCAGCTGTGCATGACTTCTGCTATTGCAGCCGTGTCACCTGAAACTGGCTATACCTAAGTGCAAGAGGAGATTGACTTTACATCTCCCTACATTTCCCGACACTTCCAGGAGACTCCAAAACATTGTGTGGTCACAAGCACAACTGAACTACTAAAATTATATTGAGTCTACAAATATACATATTTATGCCTTTCTTTTAGCCCAACTATCTGTTTTCAGACCTTAAAACTGCAGGACATTTTTTGTATTTGTTATTGAGAGCAGATGTGCCCAATTCCAATCATATTCTACTGAAGAATGTCAGGGTTGTGAGAAGTCAAATGGTGAATACCTTTCAATCTCCATTATTATTTCCTCCACTCAATTGCCACAGCAGGGAGACTACAGTCGTTAATAGAGACGTTCAAAATATTCAAATATATTACAGATCAAAACCTTCCTTGTGCTCATTCAGTTGCCTCCTTCCACTCTTGAAAACTTTTCTGGCTATGCTGCTGATCCAGCCTGGAACTCCGGCTGAGCTTTCATCCAAACTCGCCAACTATGGACACTGAGGAGATGCTAGCCTGGTTTATAGTGTCATCTAAGTCAGAAACCAACCCCTTTCAGAAAAGTGTGATAAGGCAGATGGCTGTGGTGTGTCCTGTAGATGTCCAGGATTCTTTCCCTGGACTTTGCCTTGCCCACATGCCTGCATCAACCTCTGCCTTTGTGGAGAAGGAGAGGTCCCAGCACCTTTGAATGGGAGGTGCCAAAACCAGTTGCAGCATGGTTTAAAAAAATTTTTTTCTCTCTGAAATATATGTCTGGCAGTGACTGAAGGGGAAGGGAGCAGTGCTGGATGGGGAAGGGCACAGGGACAAGGCCTGCACATAAACACAGAAATACAGCCTCAGTTTCCCCTGCTGTTCTCAGAAATGGTTCAGGGATGCACTCAGGTCTGTCACAGGCCAGAAAAGTCTGGTTTTAGAGCTATGACAAGTTCTTCCCTTTCCTTCTGGGGCCTTGGAAGAAGGATTATGGAGGAACATGTGATTAATGCCCTCTCTCTGGGAGGAAGAAAACACGATTGTGCATTCTTTCCTAGTTCCGTCCATCATCTTCAGTGATGCTCATGGGGAAGCTTATTCTTTCACATGCAACATTTGCAGAACTAATTTCCAAAATAATAGGAGTGGTTTTAAATAAGGCAAACATCATTTTGCAATTATCTGCCATGCTTTAACGTTTATTGATTTTTCTCAGTCAGCCAGGGAAAATTTTTTTCTCTCTCTGCAGAGCTGCTATTTAATACAACTGTTCATTTTTTTTTCCTGTGGGACTTTTTACACTGAAAATGCTCAGTGTGTAAACTGTTGCCATGTTGTGAAGACAGGGGATTGGAAGTGTAATTGGGAGATTTTAACGAATGTATGAGCTTTGCTACCGCTTCTTGTCCTTTCTCAGTCAGGCCCCCATGTCTGCTGCAAATGCTAAATGTTTCTTCTTTTGATTTCCTGAGTTTCTAACTGAAACAAAAACCAGGCATGGAACGAAGTTCAAAAACGTTTCCAGTTTGGAAAGGAGACGTAAGTAAATGCAATATCCTGGGACAGGAGGCTTCTCGTGTTCAAGAGTACTAATAGTCCTGAGGACAGGCCTGCCAACTGGCTTTAGTGCATTGGGCGTTAGGGCAGGCCTGTGTACTTTCTCTCCAAATCAGTGGTTTTTAGGAGACTGTTAGAAAGCACCACTATTGAGAAATGGTGCCAAATCCAAAGCTATCAAATTCAGCACTTGCCACTTCATCCCTTCCTCCAAATATTGAACTCCCATACTGTGCTGCTCTCACAGTGCTGGGAGCCCTAACATAAAAACGCTGTGAGCTTACACAGCACTGACAGGATGGTTAACACTGTGCTCTGTTAGAAAATGCAATTTTAATGCAATAAAAAGAGCCGCCTGCCCCTTAGCTTATTCAGAAAGTAAGCACAAACCAGCAGGAACCAGGGGAGGTCTCTGCATCAGCTCACTGTGGTCTGAAACAGCCTAATCATCACTTACAATGTTGGTAGCTGATTTATTTTTCAGTAATTAAAATATAGATATGATCAGTGAATTCAACACCTGATGCTAGAAAGCCTTGTGACTATCAAAGTTGCTTTATCTGACATTAGTACCAATGTCCTGAGCAGGACTTTCAGCTCCTGCCATGCAACTCCAGTGATGTTGGGAAAGCCCCCTAGGCTGCATTTGACCCAGAAGTTGAGAGGGGTCATGGCTACTGAGAAATAAACTGTCTCCAGGCAGCATCCCTCTTTCTGCCAGCACAAGCATTGCCAGTTCTGTTTGCCAGACACTTATATGGAGATGGGGACATCTGGGACTGGATATGAGTACCCTCAGCAAGGGGAAGGTTGGTTGCTCCCTTTGGCAGCAGTGGTTGGCTTAAATTGTTTATTGAGCAACATGTTTAATATATGTGTGCTTATGTCTCCTTTACATCTAACAGCAGTGACAGCCAACTTCACCTCACAGAAATGTGGTGGTCATGAGTATATCACTGAATAGGAAGTGCTCTGATGGTGCAGGAATAGGGGCACTGAGCTACTTAGAAATATGGGTTTTAAAAGCCCATACCCACTCTCAGGGTAAGTTAATAGGACAGCTCTCACCAGAAGGCTGCTTTCTTTGATAGATGAAGGACTATCCAGGGAGCAATCTGAGATATACATTAGGCTCTCACACAAATCTAGGGAGTCATTTCAGTTGGAGCAACACTGAAGATTAAATATTATAGTTCACTGAAGGAGCTCTGAGTGGCAGTGAAAAAAGCCAGAATACAGTTACTTAAAATCTCACTGACAAATATGGAGAACAGTGTTTAATTAACCTTTTTCTCTGATGCCTCAGAAAAAGCCAAAATAGATGTGTTTTCTTCACCAGCTTTTGGGAGACCTGTAGGACAGTTGTTCCTTTCTTCAGTGTGAAGTGCAATGAGACATCAGGGATATCTCTTTTTTACATCAGCTCATAGGCAATGTCAGCAAGCAGCTGGACTTCTGTGGCCTCAGCTTTCACCTTTCTTATCTCCATGAGATACATGATCAGTGTTGGGCTGTTTATGTGGTACTTGGTTCAGATTGTTTTTAAAAAAGAATCCCTTGGAGCAGCGGACTGCATTGGAAAAATGCCTCGAGCACAAAATGTTCATTAATTAAAATCTATGATTTTTTTTCCCAGTGTAAATATTCAACATTTTTCACATGAAGCTGAGATATTTCCCACTTGGAAACATCATTCAGGTGCTTCACACCTCTATTTTCCTGCAGGATGGGTTGTCTGCCCCAGGCTTTCCTGCCTCTGTATGACATCTACAGTCTCTGGGAGTCTTATGGCAGCAGGAGGTCTTCAGGATGACAAAGGCTCATTGAGCTGTTAGGCTGGCAGAGAGCAGCAGTGCTGGGGAGTCAACTGAAGCTCTCTTTTCTGAAATTAATGTTTATAGACTATGTTTGTTTGTTGTTTTGGTTTGGTTATTTTTTTTTTGTCTGAAGAAACAGACTTTTTTGGTGTAATTTTGGTATATATTCTTTTTGCTTTTGTTTCTAAATCAATTCAAAAGCTATTGAGAAAAATATTATTTTGTGATTAGAAAAAAAAAAAAAGCAAGCTGGAAAAATTTGACCCATTCATCTAACAATCTTTTCCCTTTGCAGAAGAACCAATGCTGCAAGGGAAAAGCTGCCCTTGAAGAACTCCATCATATGCCTTTGAATCTCTTTCATGTGAACCTCTGGAGCTGCAGCCAGAACTCCATATTTTTACAGATCTGTCCCAAGGGGAGACTTCTCAATGTTAGAGCAATGGCCACACAGCAGTGGTGCCAGGAGAGAACTACAGTGGTACCAGGAAAGCCCTAAATGGGTGATCCAAACACATGGGTTAACTTGAAAGCAACATCACTACCCCACTGATCTAAGTATGATCTAGGTTTTCTTTTATGCACTTGGTGTCACAAGTGAGCGTGTTGATGGATAGATTCCATTTTTTCCCTCTCTAAAGTAAAAGACCACTTGCTAGGGCTGCTTACAGCTACTGCTGGCCTCAGCAGGCCCCAGTAAGGTGAAAGGTCCTTGTTCCCCCAGAGGACTGACACATTATGATGGCTTCATTTGATTAAAAGGGGATGTTGATCATTACTTATGATCCAAATTTCTTTTTTTTTGGCAATCATTCAAAGTGTTCCCAGATGCCCATAAGGCTGTTGTTACCTGCAAATAAAACATATCTTTATAACAAGGACATTAATGTTAATGAATAATATCAAAATGTGCCATGTGCCTTTCCCAGGCCTTTTCTGCATTTTGATGGATTGAATGATGGAAGGGAAACATATGCTTTCCAGATTGAACCCAAAATGCTCACTAATTCAGAGTCCATGCTTCCTCAAGCTGCAGCCAAGCAGAGAATAAATTGAATAGTGTTTGTCATCCTCTTGGGATTAATTATTGAGTTTTAGAGGTAAGTAGCTACACCAGTGAAGGTTACCAGTCTGTTTTTTAACATCTAGTTAGAGCATTGAAGGAACTAGGAGAAAGTAACTGGCTGAACACAAATAACTTGGATATTTCTGTCCAGAGTAAACTGGGCAACAATGAAGGAGGTTAAATGTTCAGCTCACAAAATAATATGCATGTATCCACTTTCGTCAGTGATTAGTTCAATTGTACAAGGAATGGGTACTCCCTTCAGGTTAACATTAAAAAGGATTGACAGAGCAACAGGAAATGTCTTTGAGTTTTTTATAGTTAGTGCCATAGTTGACCTGAAGCTGGTACTGGTTTGGAAAAAATGAGTATTGTTCCCTGAAGGACTCATGTTAACCTTGAGCTTTGGACTTGTAAGAAAAGAATCTTCCATCCATCAGACAGGACAGGGTTAGGACACTGGTCCCCAGGGTCCCCTTTGATTATGTGATGATGTTTTAAGGAAATTAGATGATGACTGTGATAGGGAAAGGGCTGGATCTGAGCTTGAAAATTAGGCAGTCTTTTGTTTCATTAAACACACATTTTATCAGGAAGTTGAAAAGATAAGGTCAAGAGAGAAGGGCTGTGCCAAGGGTGACAGTGAAAAGGTGATGGATTAAAATATAGTCTGATTTAGCTGTTTTTGAGAATAAATGAAAAATGAGCACTTGAAAAATGAGTTAATTAATCATCATGTCTTAGCTATTCAAAGATAATTTCCAGTGATCCAAAAGGTAGCTTTTCTTTGTTTACTGTGGTCACAAGCTGCAGAACATTATAACCCTTTGCTTATTTTTGGTCCTTCAGCAATATTGTTACAGAAACAGATGAGGTCAACTGAGACACTGTGAAGGGTAGTAAGTTTTCAATATTTTTGTAGTTGTATCTGCTTCAGCATTTTGGCTCGAAGCAACACTGTGCTTGGAAGTCTGTCCCCAGGCCATCCCATTTACTGTGTGCTATTTCCATTCACAGAGTAGAACTGGAGTGCATGAAGTAGATTGATTTTGGGGTAGACTCAGCTGGAATCTCTGCCCCAAGTTTGTACCAAGGGATTCCCCTAAGGGGAATGTAGAGATCCAAACCAGTCACAGTTTCTTCACACAGCTTCAGACCACGTGTTCAGTAGGGAAGTTGGGTCCATTGAGCCAGACTCAACCTAATCCCAAGAAACCCCCTGAACTACATAAAATACAGATGCAGAGGTCTCAGCGCTAACTGATTTACTCTTTATGTTACAAATTTAACTCAATGCCTTCCCACTCTCCCTTTTTCAGTCCCTGTGACTGGATGCTCTTAGCAGTTAACTTGTAGCTGCTTCTCCAAAGCCGGCTCTGCTCTTCTAATGATACTGAAGCCAGAAAGACCCACTGTTGCAGTCCAGGCATCAGCTTCTCATTGCTTTTGGTGGCACTTTGTGATAACATGAGAGCTTGTGACCTATGAAGGCTGAAAGGGAGCAAAGATTTTGTTTTGTTCAATGTGTAGGCAATGAAGTAGTGTGAAGCTTTGGGTCATGTCTTAGCGTACAGTGATACAGGAAACCAATAAGCACCACCATTCATTTACCCCTGTGTTTTACCTTAGTCTTGACTGTCTTGTTTTGCCATCTGATACTGCAAATACCACTGTCCACCTCCCTCTCTCAAGCTCCAAATCAATGTCCATGGACAAAATGAGACATTGGGGTGGAGAAGGAAAAGGTTCCTGGGGCAGCACCATGCTGTCCAATCAGCTCTGCCTTCTGCAGCATCTCCTTTGTTTTGTTTTTATTTCCCCCCCCCCAGATGTTAGATTTATCAGTGCTGTTTCAATCTTTTCTGCCTCATTTAAAGGTGAACATCTCATCAGCTATAACTGAACTCCCTGAAGGCTCATTGTGAGAATATAAATCCATCAGCATTTGCTCTAGGGACCATGCATCTTTGGGAAATATAAAATAAGCACACAGTTATGATGCCCTGCAAAATAAATTTCACAGGCTACAGTCAGAACTTCAATTCCAAACATTGTTGTGTTTCTTTTTTTTTCTTTTTTTTGACCAAATCGCAGGTGAACTGAGTCTGCCATCTTCACAAAAAATGACCCATAAAGTAGATCTATTGAAGACTGAAAGCTATTTATTTTCTACATATTTAAAGTTTAAAAAAGATTCCCTAGACAAAAGTGCAGATGAAGTCAACAGAGAAGTGACCATATGCTGAACTTTGTGAAGCTCTGCTGATGAAAGGACCTGGCCCAACTTAATATTTAGCAGAAAAAAAGCCATCACACAGCCCTACCCAGGAAAAAAAAAAGTTCAATAAACTCCCCTTCTGTTTTATTTTTGCAATTCTGACACCAGGTTTAATTTTCTCTTCCTCACTAGCTGTGCTTTAGAAAGAATGAAGCTTTGTTAACAGCTCAGTGAAAATAATCAAATCATCTGTTTTATTAGGCACTTGTCTTCTCCTACTAGCATTTCCTTAAAAATGAGATCAGGTGAATAAGACACTAAGCAGTAAGCACTGGACGCTCATGTTAATCTGTCAGAAATGTTCTCTTTTGCCTACCCTGCTTCCTACAGCACTTATTCACAGAAAGACAATGTGGTTGCTACCAGTGCAGATGTGTTCACAATCTATAGGAGCCTGGCCAGATGCAGTAACAATTGTAGAAAGCTACATTGAGCAGATCATTGACTGTGTTGAGGAGTGGAGAAAACCAGTTTTAGATAGTGTTTGTCTCTCTCTCTTCCTACAGCCCAAAATGATTATGTCAGCCATTGCTTCTTTGATCCTTTTATTTTATCCCTTTTCCTGGAGTTATTTATTACAATTTGCGAATAAAACTGCCATAAACCAAATGGTCTCTGTGATTTGCTTGATCTGCAAAGGGATCTTCTGTGTGGCTGCTACAGAAGGGAGGTAAAGCCTTTCTTTGTTGTAATAACACATTATGGAGGAAAACTGCATACACATTCCTGATTTCCCAAAATCTTTATTGCCACCATGTTATGAAATAGAATAGGGCAGTCTGCAATAACAAACATAGCAAGTCAGTTTTCCCTCTGAAAAGCAGATGGACTATGCAATATTTAGCCACTATTCCACGATTATCCGGTGACTGACCCCAAACCTGGATGACCAGTTCCTCAGTCACCTGCACAGATATATATATCTTAAATTTCTGTTGCAAGAAATGTTTTTGTTTATCCCAGAGTCAGGATATTACAGTTGTGTGCCTATTGCATATCACTTATTAGAGAGCTGTTATGTGTTGTCAACTGTGAATACTGAAATTATGCTGAACTGTGTGGTTTAGCATTTATCACATGTATAAGTCAGTTCCCATGCTTATGTTTACAGAGTTCATGTCTTTAGGGGCATACGTAACTTCTGTATGCTGCCGAAAGATGCAATGTTAGTAATGAGTTTTTCCAATGGAGAATATGCCAAGGGAATCTTGTTTCTGGGTTCCTGAATACTGATCATGAGCTCACGGACCAATCTTTTTCTTATTATCGCTTCTCTACATTAGAAATATTTACTGAAGCCAAATAAGCTGCCTCGAGTTCATATCAATGGAAATAAAATTGGAATACTGAGCATGGTACTTTGTTTTTCTCATCACATTATGTGGGTACAGAATGGAATAATTTTTTGGGTTGAATTCTTTCACTGAGTTGTGCAGGCACTCGTGGTTCAGTGAGGCACACTGTGGAGAAGAACATGCTGGCTTAAATGTCAGCTACATCAACCAGTACCAAGGTGGTACCTACTGTCCCTGGCTGAGGTGGGGTAGCAGCACCCATAGAATACATTACACTAGCTCAGGAGAGGTGCTACATCTGTTAAGTTTCCAACACTTGTCACTCAGTTTTGTTTCCACACCAGAAAAATTGTAATGAATCAAGAATCAGGAATTTAGTCTTGGCTTTGTTGGGTAGAAAAGATCAAGTCTAATAATAATGAGGAATATTTAACAGAGAAACTTCAGCAGACATGAGTGAAAGGCTACAAGTTGGGAGATATATTTCTAATTGTTACAGATGAACTTTAAAGAGTTGTCAGGGAGAACCAAACTTGCTTACAATAGCAGGCTTACAGGTCATTTAAAATATTTCATAATTATTTTAAGCCTCAGCAACAAAGATGAATCTGGAGTTCTTTTTAGGAGTAAATTCAGTATATCATATCTGCAATAAAATTTTCTCTCTCAAAGGAGTTGTACCTCATGACTGGCAGCCTCTATGACTGTAGGTTAGGAGCTGCCTGTCATTAGTCATCAGGTAAAAGGTGTGGAAGCTGCTTATCCAAGGAGATAAAACCTCCCTCTCACACAAAGCAGAGGGAGATGTATAAAACCATGATAGAGTGACTGTGAAGGAGCTCAAATCTGCTTCCAGCTAGTTAAAAAATATTTCATCTCCATATTAATTTATAGATTATCCAGTTATCCAACTATGCTAACACTGAAATTGTCTGTGCTTTTCATAACGAGTCTCCTATTGGATTCCTTATATAGGTATCCTTAGGCTAATGTGCCTACATTAATGGAGAACCTGTTTCCTAACAGACTATACTTTCACACTGTTTTCCTCTTGTCTGAGTGTTCTCCAAACATGGAATAACTGCCTTGAAAAAGTGTCAGCTACAGCCTTGAAAAAGGTCCTTGTGATCCTGGGACAGCTATGTGTCTGGCTGATACTGCAGATTGGCATTTCTGTAGGAAGGGAAAGAAGGTGCTCATATACAGGTGTATGGACTTAGGTATCTTCCAAGGGAGGGGTCAGAAATCACACAGTGTGTCCAAAGGTGTTACAAAAGGCTTCAAAAGCTGAACCTCAACATGAATAAAATATATGACCAATCCCTCACATTTTGTGTACAAAGTGTTTGCAAACCAGGCACTTTTCCAGGGTGTAATAACCTCTGCTTGTGCATCCTCAGTGATGTCAGCACAGATGCACATCTTCACCTATGCAAAGAATTAGACATGTGAGAGCTCATGTCTCCAAACTGGCTATATACTATATAGTAAGCTTGTGCTCAGCAGTGTGAACGTAAACGCCTGACTTCAGTGCTCAGTTTGCTTTTGATTTGCAATGGGATTTTCCTTAGCTCTGGCTTCTAAATGGGAACAAAGTGCATCTCTTGCTGGTTCAGACTCAGTCTTTTCAGCTCACCACACTGAGACTATTCAGCATCGGGTGCTTCAGAGGTTGATGAATAAATCCCCATAGTTAGCAGAGTTAAGGTATTTATCACATGGGACAGTTTCTTACTCTCAAATAGCTGGAGATTAAAAACTGACAGATAAGGTTGTACTACCTTTGCAATGTGCTACTTAGCTTTAGCTCTTGTAACTGGCTAGTTTTGTCAACTTTCTAAGTATCCAAGACATCTTTCCCGTGACAGTAGATGACACCAATAAGATGTATTACAACAAAACCCATTGCCTTTTTTCAATGTTGATATGGTAATTTTCCCCATTCCAATTTTTTGCTGTGAGCACCAGGAACCAAAAGCTTACTCTTGTGGTCTGTCTACACTGCAGTGGAAATTCTGAACTCTTCTCCTTCAATTCCAGGTAGGAGAAAACTTTCTCTGATGGAACATTGTGGGTTTCCAATGCTTAATCCACAGTCACTGCTGAGATCAACAGACGGTGCTAGCACAGAGCTCCATTCTGGAAAGAAGACCTCTCTTTCCTTTCACAGGGAACAATTTTCTGCTCTTTTGTTTATTTTTATTTACCATACTTTTAGCTGCTAAAAAATAATAATATATTAATACAGTACTTTGGATTTTACAAGGAAAATGAACAGTGATTTAGTTCATGTCTTTTTAAAATGTCTTATTAAAATGGAATGAAGTGGCAAATGCATTAATAAAATAAGATCATCACTCGGCTTTTAGCTAATAGAGACCATGTATTTTTGGGCATTGATTTAATAAGTTCTATCTCTCATCTTTCATATGCAGTAGGAGCACGACATGTATTTTTGATGGAAATACAACTGTGACCACAGTCTGTATTTGTATCATGTCACCTAGGAGGTGTAATTGTGGATTGGCAGCCTAGAGTGCTGGATGCAGTAGAAACAAGCAGCAGAAGAAATGCTCCATGTCTCAGAGAGTTTACAGTCTAGGTGTTGCACAAGAGATGGGAGAAAGATATAAATAGAAAAGTAGGAGGTTGTGGAAAGCCGGGACAGTATTGCCAAGCATGATGGGCAGCCTCACATACTGCTCTGATCTACTGAGGCCAGCCAGGAACTTCATTGGTGCAATAAACACTAACAAAGATGTGAGACTGGAAGTTTTTATGAGTAAGGAATCTTTGAAAGTGGTCCTGATGGGTAGTTAAAAAAGATCCTATGGGGATGTATTTTTTGATCTTGCTGCAAGGTCTGTAGTTTAGAAAGGTCTATAGAGATGACATTTTCCAAATTTTCTCCCTTTCAAAAAACGAAAAACTTTGCATTGGGCAGAGTCAGTTGTTGCTGACTGAAACTAGAGTTTATGTGAAAAATGTATTTGTACATTTATACACAACTTTGAATTCTGATACTTGCATACTAAAAAGAACAGCACTGAAACTAGAAATACAACAAAATATTTGGCAAAGTCTTCACAAAAGCTTAGTTTATCCATTAAAATCTGAAACTGTAGTAAAACTTAAATTAAAAAAAATCACTGTTTCTGCAGTTTTTATTGTTCTACTACTGAAAATTGGCAGTAGTAATTCACTTCTGTAATTTCTCAGTTTTTAACCTCTTGGGCCTTGGTAATGGATCTTGATCTAAGCAGAAGTAATCAAAGTAGATGTACATTAAGTTGCAACAGGCATTTCGGCACCATGATCACGCATCATTTGTCTGTTGAAAGGGTAAATCATACTTGCTCTCTTTTCCTTCTCTCCCTCATGTGGCCCGAGATACCTGCTGCCTGAGTAGCTTGCAATTGCTCTCAGTGCTACTGTTTTGCATGATTTTGATGATTTTCACCTTGGACCCCAGGGTTAGACTGTCTTCCTGCCTGCTGCACTCATTGATAATGTATATGCAAAAAAACCTGCCAAAGGGCCACTGACTAAAACTTTCGAGGGCACAGCAGTACTCCAAGTCTGTAAATCCTGTTTTTGGAAGCACCTCTGTGCCTTTGAAGTTTATTATCTCGGCTGTGATGACAATGTAGGTACTCTCACTTGCCCTCTCTGTATTTGAAGCTAGACAGAGGCATCAAGTGCACCAGCCATAGGTGCAGAATGAAGCCCTAGCAGTTAGTAGGGTGGGTACACCAATGTGAAGGTTATATGATGGAGTCCTGGGCTATTGGCATCCTCATCACTCACATACAGACTACTTCAAAGGTGTGTTGCAGTGAAACCAGACTTCTTTGGTGTCTATGTCACTACTGAGAACATCCATTCAAGAGACATGCCAGCTTATATTCAAGACTGCAGTAGAAAATAAACAGATTCATTTAAAAAATATATTCCACAAATTTGCTCCAACCCTCCCTGTTTGACCATCTATTTTCAATCACTTGAGTGGTACCACTTTTCAGTCCTGTCATAATACTTCTGTGGTGTTTTTTTTCTCCCCCCTCACCTGCAGTTTCTGCTCACAAGACTCATTATTTCACTGACAAGCCATTTCCTGTCAAAAATGTAAGTGAATCTTCTCTGTTGCTTGTGAGCTGTGTAGAGATGCCAGGTCCTGAGGTCAGTGCTGCACAGATACAGACTAACAGGATGGCCCCACGCTGGTTGCTGTGCAGTGGTTGTAGTTCCACCATAAAACCTCCTCTGGGTTCAGGGGTGATTAAGAAATGAAAAGGCCTCTTTCTACATCAGAGTACCAAATGCTGCTAATGTAAAATGAAAGTAGAAGTGAAAAGAAACAAGCCATGAAAGTATGGGTATATAGTTAATTTATTATGGCAGTTCTATAGTCTGGCTCTAATCCCTCGTTTGGAAATCAAAACCAGACTGCTGGAACTCACCTGCCAGACTTGATCTGTTTCTTAATTACCTGTGGGTTGCTATTTTTGTTTACCTTAATAGCACAATAAATATTGCTTCTGCCTTTGTTTATGGCCTATTTAAATGATGCAAATATCTTGAATAAATTCTGGTTTTAATATTGCTCCAATGACTAGTTTCTTTTACCTCCCAAAATAGAAGCCAATGGATCAGGCCTCCAGCATAAGACGTGTTAGAGGGAAAAGATATTTCAGTATGCTGCCAAGCTTAATGTCCATAATGATCTTCAATTTTTAGTTTCTGCAAGTGATTAGAAAACACGGGGGATTTTCTTTTAAATACTAAGCCCATTTCTGTAAGGAAAGGTCCAGTAGTCAGAAAAGTTATTATTAAAAGCTTGAAGTCTGATTATCATTGCCCCTTTCTGAGCTGAGAAGGGACAAAGGGCTCTTTCCCTCCCTGGCACTTCTGTAAAAAGGAGATGTGTGAGGTAAGAGCAGACTAATTCATACACTGATAGAAGTGCCTGGGTTGGGCCCCCTGTATGTATGTAATTAAAGATTAGAATTGGCTTCATCTCCTCCATTATATACTGTGAATCCCAGTATGATTTTATGAATTGTTGGGGAGAGAAATTAATTACTTTCCTGGGCTCAGAACTATCTCACAGTATTTCAGTGTGTAGGTCACAACACAGTAGAGAGAAATACACTGTTTCACCCAGCAGTTGTTTGCAGATGATGCTCACATCCTCCTGCTCTCTCATATTACTTGAGTGCCTTTGAGACCCAACATGGTTTTCATGTGTTGAAGAAGCTTCCTGTTGGGACCAAGAAGATCTACTGGGTCACAGAATTGCCTTAAATGGACCTTGATACCCTCTAACCATGATATGGTGAAATTAACCCCTCTACAAGAGAGGAAAGAGTACTCCTGAGAGGTTTGGGCTACAGGTAACTTGAAAAACTCCAGGTTATGGCAACTGAAAAAAAAGAGAAACATTTTTGTGCAAGGAACATTGTGAAACTTCTCATCATAGCTGCTTTTGTATCTGTGTTGGATGAGGTAATTATGAGCCTAGCCCAAAACACTTTGCATGCTAAAATAGCTCTTTTCCCTTTGGAAAATCTTACTGAAATGCTACCATCTGTAAACAAAGTAAAATAACCCAAATTGCAGCTCTGAGAGCCTATTATCTTGGGATTTGGTCACTTCAGGTCACGCAATGATCTATGTTACATCTTGGTTAAGGTGAAGTAACCATCACTATAGGATCTAAGTGCCTTTCAAATAAAGGAATACTAATAATAAGGTTTTTTAGAATATCTATCATTTCTCCACTTTGGGGCACGGTGGTGTCAAAACAGACATTTTCCTGAGATAATCAGAAAGCTGGAATGATTTCTTTTGTCCTATTGAACAGTTGTGTTTTCATGAGTCTTACTTTGCAAAATACTTAGCAGTTGCTGTTTATGAAAATAAGAGGGAGATGAAGAACCCTTAATTTTTTATAATAGCAGGACACTTCTCCAAGTGACCAAATTAGGGCTGGATTTCAGAGTCTGATTTTGAATGGTTTTTTGGTTTTTTTTTTACACTTTTGTATACTTTTAAATGAGTTATTCCTGAAAAGCAGTTAACATCTCATGGTACTTTGATAATGTACAACCCCCCCGGTTTAATTTCAGTGCCTAACTGGTGTATTTTTCTTATAAAGAAACAAAACAAGACTTGGAAAAGGCAATGTCCATCTCTACACGCAGAAAGTAATAGGAATTTCCACCATCTGTAACCAGAATGAAAGATTCATTAAAGCCGAAGGGAAAACTTTGCAGTCTAACATTTTAATGGGTTGTACCACTTCATGTTTTATGTAATCTGATCATCTTGTTCTGTGTTTTTAACTTTATAGCTAAACGCCTTTAATTTGGACTTTGGAATCAGCAAAGATATAATCAATTTTATTAGCTTTTCAATTTTAAAAAGCTTGTAAAGATTATATTTGAACCTGCAATTGAAAATGATCATTGACTTTTTTTCCTTCCATCTAAAACAAATTTGAGAATGCTATCATTAATATGTGAAACTTTACAGAGAAGGGATAGTTGAAAACATATGAAATGTAGCAGTTGTAGACAACTGGTATCCTTTCTTGAAGTCTTATCTGGCAAGATATCAGAACTGAATGTTATAAATTACTATTTTATTTATGAATCTGTTAGGAATTGTGACTCCTATAACTGATCTAGTAAGAAAAAAGAACAATTACATACAAGATTGTTATTTACTGCTGGTGGAAAGGTTGATATCAATAAAATGGGAAGAACTGTAGGGAAATAAACATATATATGCATGATCAAAATTAATTAAAAAAAAATTCCTTCAATTCTAATTATCTTCACTGTGTTTTTTACCTCTGGCAGATTTCCTTAGTGTTGGAAGCTGTAATGATAGTTTTTCACTTAAAGAGGAGTGATAAATCTGAAATCAACAACTGTTACTATGATTGGTAGGTTGCTGGAAGAAAATGCTTTCTGTGCAGCATCTTGTCCAAGATTCAATCAGGCTTCAAACCAAAGCATTCCAGTCAGGCAGTTCTCATGGAGTTTTAGTAATGAGCAAGATGGGGTGGGTGGGGAAATATTTACCAGTGTCTCTAAGGCTCTTGAACTTTGTGTTCCTTTGCTTAGTTGGTTTACTATTCTCAATTATTACAACTGTGATTTTCAATAGATGGCTTCTTTGCCCATATATAGTCCATGTAACATGTGACAAGGCACAGCTTGAAGCAGCAAGCTCTGCTTTTCCCACTTCATTACTTGTGTCAACTTGCAAATCGATGGAAGATGTACAAACTCTCCTTAAACTACTCATGATGAGGGAACAAGCTCTTAGAGATTTCAATAGTTCTAGCTCCAATGGCTCCAGGCCTTAGGGAGTACATATGCGTGTACAGACACACAAGATAGTGACCAAGTGCAAAGACAGATGCTTCAGCTCCCATGGTGTGAAAACTAAGCTTGGGCACGTTTCTGAAAGATATGGTTTGAGTTAACAATAATGAAGAAAGAGTAATGAAAGTCCATGAATCTTTTGTGTGCCTAACTGTGAATTTATTGTCATTCTCCATGGCTTGACATTGACATAAAAGTAATCAAAGAACATTTTCTTTTTAGCTAATATTCAGTACTTCATCTTCATTTGGATATGCCATTTTTGACACTTGATTTTAGGTGGATACTCTAAATGAGAAAATGAGAGAAAAAAACCCCAACATACAAAACTACCATCTCATATAAGACAGGGTGGTTAATTTCAAGGTGTTTTTTTGTCTGTGTGATGCTGAGCATTTCCACAAAGCCATGCTTCCCTCCTTCTGTTAACAGGACTCAGTGTCTGCTCTAGACCCTACACCAATTTTCTGACCAGATAGTGTATACCCTCCTATTGCATGGGCCATAGTCTTCTAAAATGAGGGTTGCATATTTCTGTGCTGAAGAGGCAAAATTTACACAGAAATCTGCAAAACAATTGTTACTCCTACATCCCAGGGAGAATAAGACAGGTTGCTAAAAAACAGCATGAAAAAGAAGGACAAAACCTGTCAGCCTTTGCATTTTTTATCCATATTCACATATCCATAGCCACAAATTCTTCATCAATTCACCTCTTGCCATTTAGTTTATCTTCTTGCACTGTAAGAAATGTGTTGCCCCTGAGAGCTCTGCAAAATATCACTGACATTAACCATTAGCTTAAAAAAATGCTGTTGACAAATCTTCCCATAGAATGAAAATTTATGTTCTACAAGTCTGTGGTAACAGAAAGTGAGTATTAACTATTTTTAATTTTCTTTTCTTTGGCTAGTACTGGATGTTCTGTTTAAATGTCTGAAGTGTCTAAAGTACAACATTAAGAGAACAGCTGTTTTATAAAATATTTAACTTGAGTTCTTATATCTTTGACGAGTATTGCATTGAAAATATTTCTTTATAGAGGACTGTACAATATGAATATTCAAATATATAACAGCTTATCTTCTAGTAGAAAGGTCAGCCCAGATGAAAAGGCTTCAGGAAAGAACAACTGATGTATGGGAAACTGATTTACATCCACTAAGGGGCTGCTAACTTTGCATATTGATTGTAATAAAATAATGAACACAGTGTAAAATGGGAGTAATTCAATTTAAGAAAGGAGAGCTGTTTTAGATTTATATGAGAATTAAACTCCAGTATGTATCTAGCAACCTATGAATGTCATTGAAATTTTCCTACTTATGCACTGATAAATATCTGTGTTTCAGCTGCATGAGTTTGCATTTAAAAATGTTAAAAGCAGTCATTTCAAGCATTTTGTCTTGTGTGTGACTTGGTGAATCAGAGCTTAGTTTGTGTTTAGGTCTTAGCCAAATGTTCAGATACAGGATTTTAGGAGAAAAAATGCATGGAAGTTTTTGTGAAGACACCTGTTTATTTATTTCTCTTTTTTTTTAAATTGTGTATTTTGAAGTCTTGTGCTTTGAGAGGTAAGGAGATCATCTGAAAGACAAAGCACCTTTTAGTGCCCAAAAGAGTAAGAAGGAAGGAAGAGGCTGAGACTCCCAAAGTCCTGAAGCTTCTCACTGCGCTCAGGGAGCAGGAGACTGGTCAGAGCCCAGTATGGTCAGTGCACATGTGGAGATTTCTAGCCCCTTGCATCAAGGAAGCAAGATTAGCCCCACAATGTCATTCCAGCCATTCTTCATTGTATGCTAAACACTGGTGAGAAAAAGGGGAGCTAAAAGCCATAGCACACTTCAACCGTGGCTTTACATCCTGGACAGAAATTTAATTTAGCTTGCATTTTGGCTCTATAAAATAAACAAATCTGCACTTCAGAAATGTCAGTTAAATGACTTTTAGTGCTTTTAGTGCGCTCTTCATTGAAGACACTGGATTTGTATTGATTTACACCAGCTGATGAGCTGGCACAGTGTGTATTCTCTGCAGCTTTTATGAGATAATTAATGAATAATTCCGATTGCAGTGCTTCGTATGGTGGTTGTGCCTCAAAGAGGGAATGACTGCATCACTGTGTTGAGAGATGTTTTGAAGGCTCTTTACTTTGATTGCAAAATTCTGAAATGCTTCTTGGAAGAAATCCAAACAAACCCAAAGTACGGCAACTTCTGGTCAGATTCCCACCCAATTCCAGTATTTCAGATCTGAAAGCTTTCAACATTTTTATGTGTCAATGCAATTAATATTCCCTCATCAGCTCTTCAAGATGACATATATAATGTCATCAGCACCAGGCATTCTCCTCTCAGTTGCTGCTTTTCTCTTTAACTTTTCCAGTGCAGGCAACAGTCCACGTGCTGAAGTCTATTTGGGATAGTAAAAACCTTACCTTGTTCAGATGGCTTCTTCCCTCTTTTTCCTAGCAGGATGAATGGAGAATTTTGGACAGAGCATATCCCTGGCCTTAGGCTGACCCCATCAAGGGACCAGCTGTAAGACACTCCACTATTGCTGTGAGCAGATTTTGATACACCACTGATCATCCCCAGAATTCTGTCTTCACCCCCAGAATTCACACTCTGGCATAAATAATTTCTGACAGCAATTGTAATGCAAGTGTAGTGATGGTGAGAGGTGCCAGTTTGACAGATTTGGAGAGCTGCAGCCTGTGAGCCTCATTCTTCTCTTTCATGAGGACACAAATCAGGAATTTGATCCATTCCTATCTACAACATCTGCATACACAGACTTCTCCCCAAGCTGGAGAGATCTGCTCTGAAGCCAGCCAGATAGTTTTTAAGCAGGGTAAATATAGCCTTTGGAGGAAGTTTTCCTGTGTAAGGAAGCCAAAGTTGCCTCTTTACAACTGGTTTCCACAGTTCAAACACCAGTTTTCTCTGATACATAAATTATTTTACTAGAACACTTTAATATCCAGTAATATTTTAAGTGAATCATGCAGCTGACAGAGGTTTTTGTGCTAAAGAAGTATGCAGCTGTAAGGTTGAAGGGAATATCAACTGCTGATGTTTTCTAAACCTCTCTATTCTGGATTCTTCTATCCCTACAAAATTGGGCACAGAATTTAAGACACAACCTTGACAATTCTGAGAAGGGCTGAATAAATACTCAATTTCTTTTATGGAACAATCCCCTTAACATAGCCCAGAATAAGAATTGTTTCTTCAAAACACTGTGTTTGACTCATCATAAGTTTGAGATCTGCAGTAATTCTGAGTTCTTGCCTCCTGAACTCTTGCCCAGCCACAAATATTCTCCACTTCATATCTGCATTTCAGTTCTTCCGAAATGGAATTTATCTCACCTTACAAAACCCACTCAAAAGCTAAACATTTTTCTATGCAGCTACTTGGGCTTCATCTAGTTGTAATGCAGAGACACAGGAGTCTCTAGAGGGCAATTCACCCCAGCTGTCCGAGATGCCTGGATTTCACATAAACTGTTGCAACTTGTCCTTCAAGAATTTCATCGTGTTTGGACTGTTTCTTCTCCCAAGATCCCATTGAATTCTGACCTTGTAGCCTGAGTGCTCATCAGCATTTTCTCCTTAGTGTCATACATGTAAGAAAAGTCCTATTTATAATACCTGTCTCCAAGTGGTCTCCTTTATTGATAGGTATGCTTAAAGTAGGATTTCCAATTAGCTGTGTAAGACATTATCGAAATTTTACCCAAACTCTGATTTCCTATTTTGTTTATAAGAAACAGTGTCTGTGTCAGGATATCTTGCAGGAACTATTTCTATAATCTCTATATCAAGGAGACTGGAAACCATGTCTGAAAAATAAATTCGATGTTCTTGATGTGATTTATTTTTGATACATATAAAGAATTATCCTTTTAATATCTTCTATTATTTTGTTGTTTTGTTTTTTTTTTTAAATAAGGATTGAAAATGATGCTTCCTGGTCTTCTAACTCCTGCTGTTAAAGTATGGGGGGATTGACTTTTCTGAGGTTCATACAGTTATCCATGAATCCTTAAAATTAATCATGTCTGGTTCAGGTTGCTCAAGCTAAATTCTTAGTAGTGAACTTGATGGTATGCAACTTTTTTCAGTCTTTAAACATGTTTTTCCCCTTTCTGATCTGTTTTGGTTGTTTGTTTTGTTTTTGTTTGTTTTTTTGTTTGTTTTTTTTTTTGTTTTTTTTTTTTTTTTTTTTTTTTAATTTTTTAATTTATTTTTTTTTTTATTCTTGCATTGTTTAAAAATTTTTGTAAAAGTTGAAAAACTTTTCGGTTTTTTTTTTTTTTTTTTT
>JANIJG010024577.1:38417-62512 GCA_024611175.1 Megaceryle torquata
ACTGTTTTATGGTTGGTTTTTCTTTTGTTGGTTTATTTATTTATTTATTTATTTATTTATTTATTTATTTATTTTATTTGTCTGATAGCAATCATACAGAAGCCTTAAGGTCTCTTCTCAATCCAACTTCTCTCCTTTCTTCTCTACTCAGTGTTTAGCACCTTCCTTCATCTCATGTTCTAACTTTTTCCACCCTTCCCTTCAGATATTCTTTCCTTTTCCCCTCCCAAATTAGTAAGTTTGGATACTGATAATGCAAGTGACTGCATCTGGGTGTCATTTGTAGTTAAAAGAAGGAAACTGATACTTTTAGCATGTGATTCATCACACCTACCTTTAACTGTTTGCATTAGGATAAGACTAACTGTACTCTAGAAGTATGTACATTTGTTTGGGTGAATCCCAACCTTATTAATTCCACCTCCTTTGCCTTCAATGGGACTCTGCTTTTCTGGCTACCAATTCCTCCATCTCTCTCACTATTTCATAGCACTCCTGAAGGGATCTTATTCTCTACAGCCTACCCATAGCCCACTGTTCATTATTTTTCACTTTCCTCTGAATTTAACTCTTCATATAACTTCTCTATTAACTTCTGCATCACAGGCTGTTTTCTAGACAGACTTCTGATCACCTGACTCAGGAAATTTGACTACATTTCAGGCCCCTTCCCTGTCTTCTTCTGCTCTGTAAACACTCTCTTCTTCAAAGCTTTTTCCTTGGGGATCTTGTAAACATCTGAACTGTTTTTAAAACATTTTTTGACCTTTTGCTGTTGTTGGTAGCCTTCCTTGATATATGCTCCTCCTTGTCTTCCATCACTCTCCTCTTGGTTATCTTCCACCTTCATAGCTCTTATTCTCTAGTCTGCTCATTTCTCTTGAAACTCAGGAGATATTGTCAAATTCTTACCTTCCTCTTGTTCTTTTCCTTTCTCCCTTCATTTAGAGACATGATTTGACCCCAGAGATGCAGAAAAACACTATCATTAGAGCTTTCAGAGTTGAGGCTCCATGTCCTGTGATTCAGTCTGTCATCTCCTTTACCTCTACTGTCTTAATCAGGGGGTTGGCCGTCACCTCAAGCACAACTTGCTGTCTCAACCTTCACTTCATTGCCACTGACAGCAACTCACATCCCTTTCTGACACTCACATCTCTCCTTCATGCTTCATCGTCTTCTCCCGCTACATCTGCCAAATCTTCTCCCCAGTCTGTATATTAACAGTGCACTGTGTTAATGAGATATACTAGCTGTCATGAGGAAATGTGTTAGTTAACTGATGATGTAAAAAACAAAATGGAAAGATGATAGTAGACAAATGCAATAACACAGATCCCAAAAGTTTTCTGTTGTACCTATGGAGGGAAACAGCTTGCCCAATGCAGAATGCACCTGCCCAAAATGATACATTTGTTAATCAACTTACATCTGTAAGAAACATTAATATCTTACAAAGTTAGAGCCTACACTATGCTGCTTATACCATTCACTTGAATGTTAAAAGTAATATTTTTATTGAATGTGTCACTGAAACAGATCCTAAATTTCAGCTGGAGTTTGATACTCTATAATTTTTCACTGATTTGTCATATGAACCTGATGACAACTTGAGCCGCTATTTTTATTCAGCATCCCTTAGCAAAACCGATGTGGATTCCCTGGGGTGACAAGCATCACACACCTTTCTCTGCTTAAGATTGAAGTCTGTGGCAGGCAGTACAGATGCAAGTTTCTTAAACCAACGGCAGAAGAATCCATATACAATTCACAGTCTGAAGTCCAAAATCATATACATCTAAAATAATGCTTCCTTACTGCAAAATGAAGCATTTTTATGTTCCAAAGTTGCTCCAGTCCTGGGTAAAACAAAATGTTTTTTCCAGTAATTTCACTCGTCCATTTATTTATTTATTTATTTATTTTTCCCTTCCTGTGTTCTCTTTCTCTCCAGATACTTTGCTTATTTAAAAAAAATGAAGTCACTTGCTGGCATATGATGACCAGGTGGGCACATTTCTCTTGAACTCAGATCTCAGGACAGTTATGTTTGGATTATCATTAATAACACACTCAGATTCTCTATAAGTAGGAGTGCAAAGAGAAAAAGAGTCCCATGACCTTCAGATGGATTTCAGCATATCCATACTCCCTCACCCTCTGTGACCTCCAGTTGTACAATAAGATGTCCTGCAGCAGCATTGGGTGGAAAATGAAATTCCCAATCCTCTCAGAACATCTGATAAGTTCACATTCAGGTTCCTGCTTTGAACAAAGATTTGAGGAACTTTTATTTTATCTGAATATTTTTCACCCAGCCTGAAAATAACACTGGGTTTTGTTTTGCTTTAGAAGGAAAAAATTCTTAACATGTGTGTGACTCAGAAGAAAACCTGTTTTATGCAATAAGTAAACGATGAATCATTGGTGGTTTACCACATTTATTTCACTGCACATGAGATGTGTTGTTCAGTTAAATTTGGTAAGTCTTATTACCTGAAGGTCTGATGCTGCAGCCCTTGCTTGCACTGGCACCTGTAGAGAAGCCATTTGCAGAAAAGTCTGAGTGAAGTGCCAGGGAGCTGAAGCCAGCAGGTTCATTCCTATGCCACAGGGCAGGGGAGTTGAATTTGTCCCTCCAGGAAGAGCAACTTTCAGTGAACAGCACAGTTCAACAGCTTCAAGAAAGACCCAGACAGTATTATGAGTGTACTTCAGAAACTGGAATAAGCTAACATCCCAGTGCTGCTTCCAAAACAAGAGGAGACTCAGAACAAATAGAATGAGAAAGCTGATATGTTTTAAGTCACAGTAATCTTGTTGTAATTGGGTGGTCTCAGAGAAGCTCTCTGGCCATCCTTCCGTGCGTGGCCACAGAGGGATACCCTAGATAATTGTAAGCCACCTATTCCTCCTTCTGGGGTCACACCCACAGCTGTTAATTGTAGATTCTGCTTCTTAATTTTAAGAAAAGCTGTTTAAAGTGTGCTTTGATATTCTGTAGGGAACAGGCCTATACTGGCAAAAGATGGACCAGATGATGTCATCATCCCTTTCTATCAGAGATTCCTGCAATTTCTTCTCTGTATTTTCCTGTTAAACCTGACAGTGCCCAATTGCTTGATACAAATAGCAGCTCACAAAGCAGTCAAAAATACAGGCTTGACAAAGCAGAGCAAAAAATCTCAGAGCCTTTTCTTTCCTAACTAATGAAAAATAAAGTAAAACAGTACTCTGTTTGGAAAAAAAGTGGCATTTGTGTTTTGATATACTGGCAGATATTAAAAGCTTCCGGTAGACAGGAATCCTGGCATGCAGGTTTGGTGAATGACTCATATTGTACTCAGGCAATGGACAAAAGAAATTGGATGAACAAAGAATCAAACTATATTGTGATTCATCCCTTGAAATGAAACTCAGGGCATTCAGGAGAATGCTATCTATTTTTTACACTTAGTACTTCTTTGGTGACTAATGAGGCCCAACCCATCAAAAGAACAGCTTTGATAACTCTGACACTATGTTGACTTAGAAAGGAAACTTTACCAGAAACATTACTGTAGACAGGTCAGGGTCAGAATCCATGTTATGGGCTGTTTAACCTAAAGAAATCAATGACTTCTGGATTCAGCCATTACTTCAGTAATGAGAATGATGAAACTGATGAAAGATAACTGAGTAGAACATTTTTTCAAACAAATTGATAAATGGAAAAGAGATTTTATACCATTAAAATAATGATAATAAAGAGGATGAAAATCATTGGTATCTGTTTGCTAATCATTATGCCATATGCTCGCAACACTTCAGAGTTTACGTATTTGGTTCAAAATGTTTTACCTGGATAAATGTATTTAAAGGTTTAATGTATAAGATTTAGTGCCCTACAAATCTTCACAGCAGCTGACAGCTTCCTTGCTGTTCGAAGAGATGAGCTGGGAAGATGGAAAATAAAGGTGTCCCTAGGGAGGGCAGATGGGGTGAGAATGATGAGGGAAAGGGATTTATCATGAGATGATTTGAGCTGAGATTTAGGGTGAAAATTACCAAACAAGATAGGGACTTACAGATGTCACTTCTACAAACTAGGGCTATCAATAAGTACACAAACACCAGATTGCAGTAAGGAAGAAGGAAAACTAATGTCTTGGCTATAGAAAAATGCTCTGGAATTTAACTTGCTTTAGCAGACAGACAAATGTTGTTCATTTGGGAGGTGAGGGGCAGGATGGGAGGAGGTAAGAAATAACAGTGCTCTGCGAAACCTGAAAAAGTGAGTGCAAGCTCTGTGACTTTCAGAAAAAAACTCATCCAAAGAGTATCTGAAACACAAAACGCTCCTCAGACCACTTTCTGATCTTTCCTTAGGGCTATATTTTGGGCTCAGAGAACATGTCCATATATGCTAGCAATAAAGTAGTTACATCTAAAGCTCTGGTTTCTCTCATGGTTAATCTCCTCCCTTACCCTCAGCTCTAACCCTACCATGAAGTCATTATGTTAAACCTCTGACATCCCAGTAACTACCATAGCAACAGAGCATGACATTCTAAACACAAGATTAGGCACTTAAACAGAGCCTGCATGAAAGAGGAAATCAAGTTGTGAGGGTGAAGGCTGTCAGCTGGACACACATGACACACCTGCCTGCCCTGTTCTAGTAAGGGAAGAACAAAGCTGCAGTAATAAAATCTGGTGAACTGAGAGCCAAGCTGGTGATTCAGTTTGTGGCACTCCAGGGAGGCATTGCTGGATCCCTGCTATCCTTCACCACTGAAGACAATTTTTGTCTGGCTTCCTTCTGCCAAAGTGCTGCATACTCAAGCTGTATGCTATCCCATACATACTTGAGCTGCTGTTATCCCTCTGTAGGTTAGGCTTGAGCACAAACTAAAACATCACCATAGCTAAGGAGGACTATAATGCTTCCTGTACTCAATGTTCTTCAGCCAAATTCATGGTTAATTCTAATCTAAAATGGTCATACAGTAATTTAGACCCTCTTGAAATCACATTCCCTTATGAAGTTAGATTTCCTGAAGATAAAACCCTGTTGACATGGGAAAGTTTTACCAGTTGTATAGACAAAGTTAAGCTGGAGTAACCACACCCTGAATATCTTTGAGTATATGTAGACTCCTTTGGGTGTACAAATGACCTTTTTAGTTTAGCCTATACCTCTTCTTGTGCTAAACTAGAAAATTCACATCAATATTGTACTAAAGGAGTAACCTACTATCTAAGAAAAGACACCTTTAGTGAATTGGTAACATTAACAGCCCAGATGCTCCAGAAGATCTCTGGGGAGAGATGAGTGTCTCTGAAAGGTGACTGAGAGTTTCACAGTTATGAGCCTAACCACTGTTGCCAAAATTGTGCTCTGAATCTATCACCTCTGTTTAATACAGATTGCTTTTTTCCATCAGCCATGTAATTAGTTTCTCCAGGCATATCAGATAGGTAGTCAATCTTTTCTAACTTGAACTAGCTAAACATTAGTATCAGTTTAGTCTTGGCTGGTTCAGGAAGGTCTTTGTAGTCACACAGGGAGGCCAACGTTCCCAGAGGACAATCAGTGCTGTTGCGAGAGTAGATTTTCTTAGGGGGAGCTGAAAGAGTATTCTTGACACAAAGGGTCCCTGTACAGCATTATGTCTTTTCACAAGGAGGGGAGGTCAACTACTGAAAGAATAAGATCTGCCAGATCTTGTAAAATATGGACAAAAATATGTATTCTCTTCTGGCTGAACTCTTGGAAATCCTTGATGGTTTTTGGCTAAGAACTTTTGAAAGACTGTTTTGTTAAAGGCAGCTCAAAATTCATTCTGAAGCAGCTTGAGTGTTAAAGTTTAATAATTTTCTGAGCTACTGAAAACACTTATGGTGGGGAAATTGTTGCACAAACTTAATCATAGCTGGTACTATTGATGGTTGATAACATAAATTCTTGTAGCTAGACAGAAGTGATTTCTGTGGGTTATAGATATGGATACTCAATGCACAGATGCAGCTCTAATCTGCCTGGAATCCATGAGTTTATAGCCTCTGTCGTACCTTGTGATAGTCTTGGTAAATAGTCCACTGATTAGTGGTGTTTTTGTTGGACTTGATTTCATGGATTGCTTTCTTTTTCTTGTACTACACAGCCAGCTCAGGGGGAGTCTGTAGCTTAATTAGTTTCCCTGTCTTGATCAGAAATCAAATTTAGATCCAGTTAGCCTAAGTTAGACATTTAACTTGTCCCTGTATTGTATGAATCTGATGAAGGATCTTTCCCAAAGTATCTGTTCCACTTGCTGTTGTAGTCAACAGAAGAGGACGGGTGACTTTGAAGGTTTCCAGAAGAGAGTCTAAGTGGTCAGACCCTTTCTCTCTGCAGCCCTTCAAAGACACCTGTATTTCTCCTTCTGACTGTAAAGGGAATTTAAACACTTAACTGAGCGTCACTAGGTGCCTAAAATTTAGGTGCCAAGTGAGTACTTGAACAAAGCCAGTGTAAGTATTTCTCAGATTTATGGAGTTTAACTGTGTATGGATACATATATAGGCATATATATATACACGTGTATATTTATATATGCTTTTGTCCAAGTTGGCATGTTTCTTTTGAGATAATTATATTTATAAAAATCAAAAGTTTATATGGAAACCTGCCAGGTAACACTAGTTTTGTATCTCTGATTTCCATTTTGATCCAGTTCACAAATGTCATGACTATAAGAAGCACTAGCTCTTTTACCTCTTATTAAGTTTGCTGATCTGGCCTCACTGTGTCTGGTTTGCATTCTTTTTTAGCCATCAGAAATTTACTGCCAAAAAGTAGCACATTTCAAACTGCACAAGTTACAGAAGCAACAATAGATGATTCATTGGTTGAGCTTTAACTTGAGTACTCAGCAGGAAAATACCATGCAGGGATCTTTGTGGTAAGGGCAGCAGATGCAATGTTTTCCTTCTGTGCACAGTTACTTAATGCAAATTGTAGCTTTCAAGTCTTGATTGCACTGTAAAGAGGTGTGTCTCCACCATTGTCCATGTACGGTAAAGATGTAAGATAAAATCCATGCTTTATATTTAAACCACCCCTTTTGCCTGCCAGTGAACAGAAGCCAAGAAAAATAGTTGTGAGTATTTCATAAAGCCAAATGTTTTTGTGCACAACTTCTTCTGAAATTAAACTGCTACCTAAATTGGGTAGCAAATATTAGTTCTAGCCAGCTATGGAAGAAAAACGAACTTGATTTCATCTTTTAAGCTCACCACAACACTTTAAATGGTTCCTTCTGTCATTTGGCTGGAAAAAAAGCATTTTATGCTAGCATATATTTATTTTGAAACACTAAAATATCAAAACTTATAAAAAAAATAAATAAAAGCTGTTCACAAAATGTAAACATGCAGTATATATTTCACATGTTTTTCTGTCAAGACACAAAACTTGAATCCCTCTGGCTAATTTTGGTAATTAAATATCCCATGACAGTCTTCATCTGATAGTGTCAGACTTGTGTATTCTGGCAGAAACCTAAGCGTTGAACTCTTCTTAGTGTAAGAAGACACATCTCAAACATCATTTCAGTTCCCAGTTTAACCAAGCACTAGTTATGTATTTGGTTTTAAAGAATATAAATGGGCCCATTGAAACTGATGTACTGTGAGAGTTACACACTAGACAAATGACCAGATCTGAGTTTGACTGTGGCTGTGCAACTTGACAGGAGCTAATGGTAATGCCGAGATATAACTGAGGGCAGAATTTGGCCCTGGTCCTGTGCTTGTCATAACTTACCATACTAAGCTGAATGCTAAAGGTTTTATACAAGGAACTCCATGCAGAATTTCTGATGATTAATGGGATCTGGATGCACAAATTCCTGTGGGCTACAACTGAAAATTCATTCCCCTATTTTGATGGCTGTTCATTTTAATATCAGACTTTGATACCACATTGTGCCGACAACTGTGGAATGGTCTGGCTACTTATATTTACCACTTAGTACTTCTGGAGGCTCGCGAAACCATTATGGAAGCGAGGCATTGTGTGCTGCGTGAAATTCCAAAATACCCAGAAGCTTAAGACTGCTGTTTACTTCTTTCCTTGAATTTTGACAAGTCCTGAGAGATGTTGTTTAAGCTTCTGTAGAGAGTATTAGTAAACTTGAAAGGAAGGTAAGAAAGGATAATTCTGTTTATATATGCACTGGAATGGCTGTGGAAGGGAATTAATAACATTTTCATTTGGTAACTTACACAAAAACATAACCATGATCCATTATATTGGGAAAGGTAAGCTTCAGTTAGTTCTGGTTCTTGTATGGGATGGTTTACTAAAGAAAGCGCAGCATTATCCCAATGGGACATTTGAATCAACTCCAGACATTATGAGCTGCTAATTTGCTGTCAGTACAATCCCAAAGGCTTTCCTTCAGATGGGGCTGGCAGAAACAAGAGTGTGAGCTGGAAATCTTAACGAGATGAAGGCCATTTTTAACTGCCTTCCCCACCCCCCCACCCCCCTCCATATTTTACCAGTAAACTATTCATTTTAAAATTTTGAGATGTATTTCTCTGGTGAAGGGCATTCTTGGTATTAAAAAGATCGCATAAAGAATATCACTTAGTCTGCGCTATGGAGTGGTCCAACTGAGCTGGCAGATGGTGCTATCAAGAAATTTGATCTTTGATCCTTGAACTCTGTGATTATATTTATAATTCCTCCAATGTCTCCATGCGTGGACATTTAGCACTGTGTGAGTGAAGAGGAGAGAAAGATGGCAGACTGGGAATGGTGGGATTACAGCTGCTTGGAGACAGCACTGTTTGCATAACATAGATGTTACCTGCATGTCTTGTTCCAGCAGTGTTTTTTCTAGACAGTGGGGTGCATTAGAAAAATAATACCTTGCATCCTTGTGGAGCAGCAACCAAGTGCTGCAGAGTTTTCCTTCTGGTCACCTCCATTTTCTGCTACTACAGAGAAGCTGGGAAAGGGAAAGCAGGAAGGAGGCAGCATTTTCAGAAACAAGGTTCATCTGCATGCCTGATACAAACACCAGGAGTCGACACACTAGGCAAAAGCAAATCATGATTGGTACCAATACAGCTTAGCAGAAGAAATCTGCTTTGATGCATTTTGCAAACTGTTGGGCTTTTGTCTATCCACACTGCACATGTTCGTTGACACAATTACAGAATGCTGACCTCGGGTGCAAACCAGCCTCTCTAATATCTGGCTTAACAACTCCTCTTGGTTTGGGGAAGGGAATATGGATGAAATGGAGAAGGTTCTAATCTTCCCATAAAATCCAGAGCTTGTCAATACCAGAAGAGAAGTTGCAAAACATGCTGGCAGGAGTGCAATCCAAGTGAAAAATCTGCACAGGACTGCCAACTGAATTGCACTCTTTAACTTTGTGAGTCAGTTGCTGTTTTCATAGGGTGCAAATCTGGACCCGTTCTCCTGACTCCAGTTAAGTATTTCAGGATTTATATCTTCTGAGTGCAGCTGAATTTGGCCTTCTCTTGTGAAGACTGGAGTTATACTGTCACTCCACAAACTCCAGTATTTTTAGCAGCAGTTGTCACATCTAATCAAACACAAAATTTTGCGGGATGAAGTGAGAAAAGTGCATAGTTCAGGAGTTTAAAGCCAAAATTCCAAACATTTTATCCAGTCTCTATAATGACAGATAAGTAAAGGAGTTTGTATATCTATATATGTATTTAAGAGTTATTCCCTTTTATGCTCTTACCAATATTCCATATCTGCAATCTTTAGCACACACTTCCTATACTGAGATGAGTTCGTGAAAATAACTACCAAACCCTCAACAATGATATATCTTTAAAGTGAACCATTCACAATGTTAATTAAAAGACTAGCCACATTCACTTAGCAAGAGGGCAGGGACAATATTATGTTATCTGTTTTCCAATGCAAATACTAGGTCATAAATGCTCACAAGTTTTTGAAAGGAATCTAGGACACAAGAGCTGATCATATAAATTAGATGATAAAGGGCTTAGTAGAAGAGATTGTATTCTATAGAAACACATTTGGTTCAGTAGGCTATTCCTTATTGTCTATTCATTACTGATTATTCACTCATCATTATCTTTAATGCCCCCTATCAAATCTTTTCAGTTCATCATCAGCTATGGAGATTGGCTGACATATATTTGCCTAGTCCAATATGGCATGAGGCAACATTACAGCTGGAGGTATTTAATGGAAAATATGACCTATCCAGAGTATATTGTCAGTTATTCAAATATCAAGTCAGTGAATCTGAAGAACTGATTTTGAGACATTGATGTATTCTTTTTCCATGGTTTTAAGGAAAAGGCTTGGAATAAGGCAGGAGGTATTAAAGAGGTGAATTAATTAAGAATCCTAAATTCTCAGTGAGTATCTTGAAAAAAGCAGTAAGTACAGCCTACTGTAGTCATTAGTTTACTGGGGGGCTATTTGGAAATTTATCTTTAGAGTTCAGTTACTGTCATGAGACTCATTTGTTGAGAAGTTTTAAGTCTGTGTTGCAAAGAACAGCACAGGTGTGCCAAGTGAGACTGTGATCTTGTCATCCAGTTGTTCTTTGAGGAAAAGCTCAAGTTTTACAGCTCTTAAAGCAAAGAGGAAAATATCTGTGAAAGGAGACTGAAAATGAGACTGGTGTGAGGTTCCAGATTAATAGTTAATTCTTTAAGATCTAATTGTAGTTGGAGATACTCAGGAAGGCAAACTTCAAAGTTGTGCCTATTTTTTTCTTAAGATTTTTCAAAGATCTCATTGTTTCTAGTTACTTCATATACATCTTCCTAAAATGGATGTATGTATACAGTTGCAGCTTTTCTGTGCTTACCACCCCCACCCTTATATTGTCCCACTGGTATTTGTAACTGACATTGCAGTAACTGGACAGCCTGACTCACTGCACACATGCTAAAAGGGGTTATGCTGCTGATTTCAGTGGCTTTTCAAGAAGTCTCGATGAACCAAATGAATTCTGCCTTTTGTCCATTTCATTTCATACTGGGTCTTGAATGGCAGAAATGTGGAACAAGATAGTCCATTTGGCTGCACATTTTCTGAGTTTAAATGATGTGAGTGAGCATGTTTTAGCATGTGTTTCAGTATCAACAATTTGCAAACAGACAGTCTCTGTGGGAAAAAAAAAAACCCTCTTAGCAAAAGGAAAAGCTTTTGTTGTAAAATTTTACCTGATGGTTCATTTTTAAAAATCTTTTAAACATCATGGAAAGACTAAAAGTTTACTGGTAGGAGTGGGTTGAGGGACTGATGCAGCAGTACCTTATTTCCACTGTACATCTAATATGGGAGAAAAAAAGCATGGAGAAAGGTGCATGAAACATGGCACATATGTCATTAGAGAAATGCTGGATCTGAGAAAAATAAATTTCAAGTGAATTTATTTGGCTATGTGTCTAGCTGGGGAGTATTTCTCTGCTTGAAGTGGGCCCAGTCACTGTGAGAACAGGGGCTGACTTGACAGTCCAGTGACAACTCACTTGGTGACAGAGCTGAAGGAGCTCTGCCATCCTTGTGCCCTTTTTCCACTCTGAGCAACAAGCAGCCAGCCTCCAGAGGAGCCTCAGACCATCTCAGGGTGAATTCAGTGATTCAGGCTGCTGATAATGTGTAGGCTGTGTTTTCCTGTTCCTTCACTCAGTACTTACCTGAATTTCTGCTATGAAAGTTCACAGCTGTTTACATGAAGACATCCACGTTCAGTGTCCCTTCTCATTCACCTTGCACCTCCATCTCCCCAGGACACATGTATCCTCCCTCTTAGGAGTGGCTTATCTGGCCCAAGCCCTCTCCCATCTGCAACTCCAGTTTCTCATTGCAGCCCTGGCAGACAGCCCCCTCCCAACCTGCTTCTCTCACCTCCAGGTTTTGGCCCACTCCAGGGACCTGTGCCCTGGGGGGTTGTTTTGTTTGCCCTCTCACTTACTTCCACTGCTTTTCCAAAGCACAATCCTGTCGTGTCTTTGGCTGTCATTTGTTGTCCTAGAGTTGCCAGCAGCAGTTGTCATTTTGCTAGCCTTAAGGATACCTTCACATATATGTGAACCCATCCCACTGGATACTTCTCCCAGATAAGCAACACTTCTAACTGTACTTTGCAGGAGGTGCCTTTTGAATCCCATCTCACTGGGATCTCTGTGGAGATCCTGCTTTTTTCCTGGCCCATCTTCCTACAGCATTTCTACCGAGATTGTTGTTAATACATTGAGTAATTTATTTTCCTTCTGTATTTCAAGTTGTCTTCCCTCCATATATCACTCATAGGCAAGTCTGTCAGATCTCTTTGGTTGTCCTGTTATCTGAGATCAGTGTTGTACAGAATGGCCTGTAATGCATGAAATTGGAGCAAGCTGTATGCTTATGCCGTGCGGCATGGCTAATCATTCTCAAATGCTATCATCAGTTATCTTGGAGGAGTTAAAAAAACAGAAAAAGACTCAGGCAGCCTGTGGCTGATTTAATCTTTAAAATCAGGAGAGACTTTGCAGTGATTAAAGAGCCATTTCCTGACTACATATTGATATGAGTTGCTTCCAAGTCAAATATGAGGGAGACTGACAGGCATTCAGTCTTGGTCTGATTGGCAGGTCCCAGCCTCATGAACAGCAATCTTTTTCCTGCTCTTGTTTAAAGGCATTCCGGGGTGGTCTGTGTTTAATACATAACCATCTCAAGTAATGGCCTTGGTATTTTCTATTGTAATTGACAAAATTGCACACTTGAATTTTCAGCATCCATAAGGACAGGTGGAAAGTTTTATTCAGAAACTGAAGGCCTCATGTTGTTTTCCAATAGCTTCCAGAAGCCAGTCACTTTGGGAGCAATTCTGTATTCCGAGAAATGCCAGAAAAAAATGTGTGCTGAAGAATTTCTCAAATATTACCACAGAGCATTAAGCCCTTTTTAATATAAATCAGTAAGGCAAAGCATTGCAAACATGAACAACAACAGTGTTGTGGGACGCTGATTTCTGAAATCTGAAAAGCACCTTTAGAAGGCCTTGATGAGCACAGAGGCTAGAGCATAGGGAGGATGTTTGGTAAGAGAGGATTTCGTCCAAGTATTTCTACTGGGCTATTGGATGGACATGGCTTTTTCATTTCACTCTGCCAAGAATCAAGTTTCTTCATCTGTGAAATGGAGACTGTGATAGTCACCTCCTTCATAAAGGATTATGGGATCTTCTTCAAGTTTGTGAAAGATATCTTGCAATATGGTGCCCAAAGTAATAGGAAACGAGACCCAGTGATTCAGCACTGTCTTCCAGTTCTACATTCCGCAAGATGTAGAAAGGTCTGTGTGAACTCAATGTTTTTATAAAGGATGGATTGGATTATGAGTTTACAATAGATAATCATGTACAAATGGTCTTCCATTTTTAGATTCCCCTCCCTTCAGAGGCTGCTTCACTGCACTGACATAGTTTTCCTCATAACTTCAGTGTGGCTTTAGGCAGAGACAGAGTACTTGCAGCTCTGGGAGAGTTAGTGCTGAAACCTCCTCAGTTGCAATTGTTCACACAGTCCTGTTCTTTCCTCAGAAAACAAGTCACTCCTACTCCCATTCCTGTATCACATATCATTTCCCTTCAGAGATCCCAAGCCTATCTTAACAAATCACTAAATTCACAAAAATATCCAGCATACTCAGGCAAAACAGAATTAGAGATTTAATCTGGTTTTGTTTTTTTTTTTTTTTCCCTCCCATCTTGTCCAGATCTGATACCGGAGATAAAAAGGAATTTTGCTGTCTGGATCATCCTCTCAGTTTTTACATTTTGTATCATTGCTAACAGCTAATCAATTCAAATAAAAACAAATACTTCCCCAACCTCAAATGTGAATATTTTTTTGTGTGCTTTTATACATGAAAGACAGCTGATAGTTGTAATCCCAGGTAAACAAAAGTTTGCATCAAAGAACTAAAAATGTACAAAGACACAAAAGAGAGGAGTTAAGGGATTCAAAAAAGAATAAAAGGGCTTCGGGGAGTCATTCTGCTATTTGCAAAGCAAAATTGCTGTTTCTGTAAATGATTATTTAATTGTTGATATGAATTTAGCCTGGTGATAAAGTTTTTTCCTGGCTCTGACAGACATTCTCTAGTGGAAAGAAATAAATCTGGTGAGTTTGAATTATGCACAATTGGATCACTGATTTACTCTAACTTCAACA
The DNA here is from genome assembly GCA_024611175.1 of Megaceryle torquata. Lineage (NCBI taxonomy): Eukaryota > Metazoa > Chordata > Aves > Coraciiformes > Cerylidae > Megaceryle > Megaceryle torquata. Next base: position 52,641 of record JANIJG010024577.1, read on the forward strand.
TCACTTGGATGTCATTGTACTTTCTGTTATACTTCTATATATGAAAATGCAACTTGAAAAGCATTAAAATTGATTAAGTGTGACATCCCTCAACATAACAATAACATAAAAGGCAATCCCAAACTGTGGGACACACCTCTTGAGTGCTTTGGTATTCTCACGGAGGCTGGAAAATATGCTCTTGTCTCAGAAAAGCTCTTTTGCTACCTACAGATAATGAAAATGTGTTACAGACTGTAATGTGTCCAAGTGCAGGGCAAAACCTGAAACATACTCAGCAGACAAAAGCAATCAGTTATCATACAGGAAGAAGTTATTGTTGAGCTTTTTTTGGTTTGTTTATGGAAATAAAGTTATTAATAGGTAATTATAATTAGTAATAATACTAAAACTATTAATAGGCCAAATACAGAAGACCAACCTTCTGTTGAAGAGTAGGGGTGTACAAACCACAGCACCTGTGTACTTTGGAAGTACCAGGGAAGTACTGGGTGCCTCTGAACTCCAGTATGCAAGCTGGAGTCAAAGAGGCAAAACCTTTAATTAGAAGATTGAAGAATTGAAATTGGAAGTATTGTTCACATTCAAGTGGGAGAAGTAAAGCCACAGAAGTATTAGCTTACCCAGATCAGAGTTGTGACAAATGTGAGGATGCAGGAAAGGAGCACATTCCCAATTTGCCTGGAACCTGAGGCAGGAATTCCTCTGGTTTCAGCAGGACAGGACTTGTCGCCAGTCTTCCTTTGTCTTCCTCTTTTCCTTTCCATCCTATCCATTTACAATTTCTTCCTCATTCGGTTCAGCAGATGTTTCTTGCTTTATGCAAAGAGATGTTGTCTTAAAAAAAAAATCAGAGAAAAGTTCAGCCTGTGGCTTGTTACTGCCATTATTTGTTTTGAATGAGGTCCAAAATCATAAGGCACATTGACAATCAGGCTATGAATAAAATGATTAGGATAGGGCTGACTCAGACCTGTTAGTCTGGCAAGGACTCAGCAGCGTATATTCCAGAAAGTCAACTCCCTAGGAGTAATTTCCCTTATCAGAAGTTTTTATAATTCTGTATGAAATGATAGTAGATGGAAATAATCCTACTTGATTCAAGAATACATTTTTTTGCCCATTTTTTGGTATATGCAGAGGTGAGAACTGTAGTCATAGCTGCACATAATGCTTATATTTCTATCCTATCTTATATTTATGTCCTACACTTCTTATGCTAGAGGTCTGAACAATTCACATTTATCTAACTGTCTGAGCCTAGGAAAAAATCTGTCACTGCTGTTCTGAATTCCTCTATATGAAGATGTGTGAAAAGATGTAACAATTTGATTTCCTTAGCTAGTTGTCTTTAAATTCTTTTCACTTTTTGTCACTTTTTCCATTAAGGAAAAGAGATAATCTGGAGTTAAATTTTGTAATAATAATCTGAATTTACTAGTACATTCAGTTTTGCCTTGAGTTGCTTATAAAAAATGTGTGCAAGGAGTATTTTGCTTAAAAAAGAACTTCTAAAGAGAAAAGTTTTTTAAAAGTCAGTGTGATAGATATAGACTTTGTGTTACTTCAATAATGAGGACATTTAATCACTTTTTTAACAAACATTTTTTCTGAAGCTGTTTTGAAACAATTATTTTCTTATTCTGAGAGTAAAATTCTCTTCAAGCCTACAGAAATAGTTTTCAGGATTGCAGAATATTAAAAAATGTGCCTAATAAGTATTCAGTGAATAAAACATGTTGAAAATTTTGAAGAAGAAATTAAAAAAATTATCTTAAATCTGCATGGCAAAATGAGATCAACTTTCAAAAGAACATAAACTGTGAGTTTTAATGGAATCCCTACCCTATTCAAAGTATCTGCAACATTATTTTTATAAAGGGGAAAATTAACTTTGAGAGTGTAAAAAAACCCCAACTCTTCCTTGATTATCAAATGTGCACTGAATTAATAAAGCATAAAGAAGTATGTGGCTCCTATGTTAATGGGAATTTCATGTGTCCTTATCAGAATATTGTGGTTAAAGATGTAGAGCCATATTCTCTCTTTCTTTGCCCTGAGGACTTTTCTACTCAAAACCAGATGGATATTAGAAAGAAGCACTTGAACAAAAAGGGTATGTGAGTTTCAAGGAGTGCTCTGCAAGAGGAAAGGGCTGCTCAATAAGGAAAATCATCTCCCTCCATGTCCTGAGAAGAAGCAGGTGGATGGTGGGGAGCCATCTCTCTGGGCATCTCTCGGCTCATCCTACAGAGCACCCTGATCTGAGGTGGCAGTGCTGTGTCCAGAACACTTGCACTGCCTGTAGTCTCACAGGGAAGTAAAGCAACCACCTTTCTGCTATAAAAGAGCTCTAATAGGAAAAAACAATAGTGGAAGAGAACAGAAGAGCAGATAGAATAGATAGCAAATAGAAGAGCAGATAATAAGATGGATTAAAAAATGGTTGGACAGTAGAGTCCAAAGAGTGGTCAATGGTGCCAAGTCCAGCTGGAGAGCTGTAACTAGTAGAGTCCCCCAGGGATCAGTGCTGGAACCAGTCCTGTTCAACATCTTTATCAATGACATTGATGACAGAACAGAGTGTCTTCTCAGCAAGTTTGCTGATGACACGAAGCTGGGAGGTTTGGCTGATTCACCTGAAGGCTGTGTGGCCATTCAGCAAGACTTGGACAGACAGGAGAGCTGGGCAAAGAAGAACTTAATGAGGTTTAACAAGGATAAGTGCAGAGTCCTGCACCAGTACAGGCTGGGAGGTGATCTGTTGGAGAGCAGTCCTGTGGAGAAGGACCTGGAAGTCCTGGTAGACAACAAGTTATCCATGGGACAGCAATGTGGCCTTGTAGCTAGGAAGGCCAATGGTATCTTGAGGTGCATTAGGAGGAGTATGTCCAGCAGATTGAGGGAGGTTCTGTTCCTCCTCTGCTTTGCACTGGTGAGACCTCACCTAGAATATTGCATCCAGTTCTAGGCTACAAGGATAATTAAGGGAGTGGAACACGTGTCTTATGAGGAAAGGCTGAGACACCAGGGTCTCTTTAGACAGGAGAAGAGAAGACTGAGAGGGGAGTTAATAAATGTTTATAAATATATGAGGGCTGAGTGTTGGGAGGAGGGGGGCAGCCTCTTTTCACTTGTGCCCTGTGACAGGACAAGGGGGAAAGGATGTAAGCTGGAGCACAAGAGGTTCCACCTTAACACGAGGAGGAACTTCTTTACTATAAGGGTCCCAGAGCACTGGAACAGGCTCCCCAGAGAGGTTATGGAGTCGCCTTTTCTGAAGATTTTCAAGACCCACCTGGCTGCTTTCCTCTGTGACCTGTGCTAGATTATATGATCCTGCTCTGGCAGGGGGGTTGGACTCGAAGATCTCCAGGGTTCTTTCCAACCCCTGACATCCTGTGATCCTGTGAAAAGCTTCAGCAAGTTAGAGTTGAAAACAGAGAAGTCAAAGGTTTTTGGGGCTCTTTCCGGTTTTACTGCTTGACACAATATGGAAATTTTAGTGTACAATTTAGAATTCATATTGCAGCATGAAAGGCTAAAACATCTCTCTTAAAGCAGACCCAGCACGATCCTGAGCACATGCTTGAACATAAAAAGAAAATAACTGACAGGAGGAGGCTGTGAGAGCTCAGAATGTTCAGTTTGGAGAAGAGCAGGCTGAAGGGGTATTTTATCAATGTGTATAAAAACCTGATGGGAAGAATGACAAGAAATATAGACAGTTCTTAGCACTGCCTGGTGAGAGGATGAGAGAAATCTTAAAATACAATAAACTCTGCTTAAAAAGGAGAAAATGTTGGTTTGTTTTTTTTTTTTTTCTCTGAGTGTGGTGAAACACTGGAACAGCATGACTGTGGAGTCTCCATCCTTAGAGAAATTCAAAAGACATCTCAACATGCCTCTGGGCAACCTCATCTAATTGACCCTGCTTTGAGCAGGAGTGTTAGACTAGATGATCTCCAGAGGTCCCTTTCAAAAACAGCCATTTTGTGAGTGTGATTCTGTAAAATAGTGGAGGACTGTGTTTCAGTAGAAATTTTCCCCAAACTTCCATTCAGAAAAGAACAGGAGCAGAGAGGCACCCTGAGGTGTAGGCTTCCTCACATTCAGATGTTCCTCAGACCACCCCCTCAATGTGGGCCCCTGCTCATTATCATAAGTCAGTCATTATCAAACTTTACTTTTCCAAATATCAGTCTACAAATGAACTTTATCATGATCATGTTTTTTCCTCTCTTTGCCCCTTCACAGCTTGACAGTCAAAGTTTCGCATGGCAGCTAACAGTCTTTGTCAAACATTATTTTATTTACAATACAGCCCACAGTCTTCTTGTCTTGCAGAGATGTGAGATTTATCTTTAAAACAGGTATCCAACTGAATCAGGGACCTGCAGTAAGCATTGTGTTAGATACCTTCACACATGCTTAGCCCCTTACTAACCTTCTATTTGTCTGCAGGGTTGAAGTCTCACTGTAACTACTGCTCTTTTTTTCTTTTCCAATTCTTATCTCACAAAAAGCTGCTTACAGGGTCAAAATAAAAGCAGAAGTTCAGAGGGTTTTCATGTTGTTGAAGTGAGCTACCACTTAGCTAAAGTGAACTGTAATTTTTCTTTTAGTGTGACAGTGACAAATGGTGTTTAAAACATTAAAAGTGCTTTGTAGTAGCCTATTCAGAATGCAAGTTTAGTGCTGATTGACTTGATTTTCCTTGGGTTGCATTGCACCTACAGTAAGAGTGCTTCAGGAGAACATTTATCTCTGCTGTGACATAGGAGTAGTCAATCTAAATAAAGCCTATGAATACTAATCCTAAGAATGAGGGTCTTTTGCAATGTCAGTTTGTCTCTGAAAATACCAAGAAAACTCTTGATAAAAATAAAAGAACAAATTACATTTCCTCAATAAACAAATATTTAATATACTATTATCTGCATTCTTCAGGTTTTCCTTCAGCTAGGCACTTTTCTCTCAGGTATTTGCCTCAGCTCTGTCTTCCTTTATTATTCACACTTAGAAATCTTGAAGGGAAAAAAATGATTGCTTCTACCTAGTTTCAGTGCACTGTTAACAATCTGCAAGGAGTGTGTAATCATATGCAGTTGTGCTGAAGGAAATATTCAGAGCTCTTCAAAGCAAAGTCAGCTAATTACCCATGTACCTACTACAGAACTTACTGCTTCATAGTGATTTATCCATGGGTCTCAAAGCTGTGCTGCAAAGACCACCTCTGAGGGGTGAAATGAAGGCTTCAGCCTTTCTGACTGTTCCTACTTAGCCCCACAGCCAGGACAGCTAATGAATGCCAAATGTGGTGTTGGGGAATTAGTCTACCAGGATCTATCTGAAGACTGCCAATTTGTCTCATGTAGGCCAGCAAGTAGCCAGATAACAATCTTAGGTAGTAACTTTTGGGTAAAATACTGGCCACTTCAAAGGCAGTAAGATTTGTGGCTGTTGACACTGGGACTGTGATTTCTCTCTTGGTTGCAGATGACTAGTTCAGATCTTAGCCGCCTGTTGATGGATTTAAACTATCTTCCGAGTCACCTAGACTTTGCCTCTCCTTGCGTTCACTCCCCTCATCTCGCTCCTGTAGTTTGTCTTCAGCTTTGGTCACCGACAACAAGGTTTATATATAAAAAGCACTAATCTCTTCTATCTTTACTGGTCTCAGTGAAAGCTGTTTTTACTCAAGCTGTTTTTGGTGCTCAGGATGACATTGTACAGCACACAAGGAAAGCTGGTAGGGGGAGCGCAGCGGGGAGGCAGGGCTGTTGCAGAGGTTAAGAAAACAGCTTCCAAGGAGCACCCAGCCTCCGCCTTCCCTTCGTCTCCTCTGTCATTTTGTGTGTATGTATGTGTGGAAGCATGTGTGTACTTGGAGAACATTATTCTTTTTCCATTTTCTTGATAAGTCTTTTACGTGTGCCCTCAGGCAGCTGTGTTACAGGAATCCGAAGGTTCTGTTGTTTTGTTTTTAAAAACACAAATTCCATGTCTGCAGGTTCCTTCACATATAAATTAGCACTATCTGAAATAGGAGGCTCTAGGAAGCTTAAATTACTCTATCACTCATGAGGAGCTATGTTGTTAGTGTTACTGATCTCCATTTCATTTAAAAAGTGAGGAAAACACAATTCAAATGTCTGCAGACTCAGCCTAATAAAAATGATAGATTAGATGTCAAACTGCTCCACTCCCACCCAGGCCCTCCTTTCTCCAGTCTTCCCTTCTGTTGTTCAAAAAGAAGTCATACACTATCTTCCTTGCTTCTGTTGGCTTTTTGAAACAGCCAGCTGATTCTGGTAGCTCAAGGATTAGTCTATTTTGCTTGCACTCAGTGGGCAATGCTGTGTAAAAATCTTGTCCTACTTTAATAATTTAACTCTTTATGCTTCACCAGCCCACCTTGGCTGTGGATCAGATTTGAGATTAACCTCAAACCTCTGCTGTCTGAACAGCAAAGTGGTTCACCAGCCCAGAGCTTGCAGTCTGTTCCTATAATTACATGAAGGTGTTTTTGCAGAATGAGCTGATGAAAGGAATCCAAGGTGGAAATCTTGCAGGTTGTTATTTTGGACTAGTAATCAGATTAAGTCAAAATTGAATGATGCTGGAATTTTACAGGCACCCTCAAAATATAGAAAACATTACCAATACTATAAAAGGAAATGACCTGAACACTTGAAAGAAGCATCAATGGAGGTTATGGTTCTAACAGTATTGTATATTAAAATTATTATGTCAAGTGTCTGCCTCAAGAGTTACTCAGAGCTAGTAGATGGTGCTAAGGAACATTTCCAAGCAGTAGGACCTGATTTTCTGTACATTTAAAGTGTCAGAAGGGACCCTGCCACAGTTTGGGCTGAGCCCAGGCAGCATGTTGCGTACAGTGCACATTTTCTTGGAACAGTTTGGGAGCTTGCACAAACCTTTCCCAACAAACAGTTTGAATATGACCGCCCTGTTCAAGAGGGTAAAAGAGCTTAGTAATATAGATGGAAAAGCCGTTGCCTGCCAGCTGGCTGCAGCACCAGAGAATGGCACTGGACACACTTATTTTATTAATATCGACAAAGCCAAAGAGGTCCAGAGGAATTTTGCCATGAGCTTGAAAGGACCCAGAATTTAGCCAGTGTTGTGCAAGCATCAGTTCCAATCTGAGGCTCTCAAAACACTTTTAGTAAAGGGACTAAGAGCTGGTCTCAGTTTACACAGAGAGAGTTAAATCTGGAGAGGTTAAATGACTTACATAGATCACAGATTTATCTGTGGCAAAGAAAGTAAGAGATTTCTGTACCAGCTTATACTTCAGGTCTTTTTACCAGAGTCACTCTAAGCTTTCACCTCGATGTGAAGCCATCATTTTCATGGCCAAGCTTCAGTATGACTCCCTACATCAGACTGTTTTTCCTCCTTTATTAGCCTTTGACTCAGCCTATTTACTGTTTCTTTTTTTTTTTTTTTAAGCGTAAAATCTTTCTGAATTTAAATGTAGGAGAGCAACCTTTTCTTGTATATTGACCAAATTGTTATAGCATGTTATAGCATCTGTTTGTGTTTCCTTTATGGGCAAACCTGCTGTAAAAATTATCTTGGTGAAATTTGCTGTTATTTAGTAAACCAAAGAAATAAGAGAGATGGATCATCAAAACTGAAGTTGTCACTTGTGTAGTTTTTTGACAGTGCAAACCTTTTCTTGTTTGTTTGTTGGGTGGTTGCATTTTTTAAAATTTTTTTTTGTTTCTCTTTTTTTTTTTTTTGTTATTCTGTGCTGCATTTTTTAACTTTATTTTTAATATAAAATAGACACCAGCAGTCCATCTTTCCTGACTTATATCTGCTTATTTAGCCAAAAGGCATCTCCTCCTCACTATATATATTTCCTCTTGTGACACTTGTTATCCTAGCTGCCAGGATGATTTGGAAATGCTGAATCAGTATCCAGTATCCTTGTCCTTTTTAATTTCCACTGTCTTTACTGGCTTCTCTTTTTACAGATGGGTGGAGTCCACCTCTATCAAAATCTCATAGCTCCCTCTCTGAGAAAAAAGGGGAAATATAAGGAAATCAAAATACGTATTGTGAGAAATGCATGTCTGTGGTGTTTATTCCATCCTCCTCATCAATAAAAAACCCAACAAACCAAAACACAAAACTAAGTGTAATGATTTAACCCTGATAAAGCCCCACACAGCTGCTCAATCGTTCCCTCTCTGCAGTGGAGTGGGGGAGAGAATCAGAAGAGTAAAAGTGAGAAAACTCATGAGTTGAGATAAAGACAGTTTCTCTGCACAAGCAAAACAAAATTAGGAATTCATCCATAGTTTCACATCAGCAGGCAGTTTTTCAGACATCTCCAGGGAAGCAGTGCTCCATCATGCATGACTTTTACTTGGGAAGACAAATGCCATCACTCTGAACATCCTCCCTTTCCTCATTTTTTTCCCCCAGCTTTATATGCTGAGCATGATGTTGTATGGTATGGAATATCCTGTTTGTCAGCTGACATCTGTCCCAGATGTGTCCCCTCCCAGCTACTGGTGCACCCCCAGCCTACTTGCTGGTGGGATGACGAGAGAAACAGATAAGGCCTTGATGCTGTGTAAAATCTACTCAGCAATAACTACAACATCCCTAGGTTTTCAAGACTGTTGTCAGCACAGATCAAAACCACACCACCATATAATCTACTATGAAGAAAATTACCTCTATCCCAACCAAAACCAGTAAAATGAGGGGAATGAAGAAGTAGAGCATGAAAAATTGAAAGAAAAGGAAGATAAAACAGGGGAGGGTAAGTTTATGAGTAAATAATAAAACGCCCAACTGAGATAAACTCAGTTTAAGGTTACGACCTTTATTAGTGTTTACATGTATGAGTACTGTCAGCAGAGCCTGTAGAGTCGAGTGATCAGCAGTGGCTTTATGTAGTTATTCAGGGAGACATTTTGAGATTCTTCAGAGAATCCAATTCACACAGCTGCAGCTGGCAGATGTGGAACAGCACCTATAGATCTATATGGGGATTTGTGTTCTTTTGGAGTGACAGCTAATGGATAAACTCAACAGCATAAGACACGCTATATGTTGCTGAACAACTATTGACTGTGATGTTAATAAAGACAAAATGTTTAATCATTTTTATGTAGCAAGCATCCAGCTGTCAGTCATTGGTTGTTATGGTTGAACCCTAGACAGCAGTTAAGCACCATGCAGCGCAGCCACTCTCTCACTCCTTCTCCCACCCCCAGTGGGATGATGAGGAGAATCAAAAGCAAGTTAATCTTGTGGGCTGAGATAAGAACTTTTTAATAATGGAAATATAAATATAATGTAATAATAATAGTAACAGTAATTTAAAGGAAGATAACAAAAAGCTAACTAAAAGCCAAGAAAGGCGTGTGATACACAATGCAATTGCTCATCACCCACTGACCGATATCCTAGCTGTGATCTGCTGCCCCCAACCAGTTCATCCTTGTTTGTATACTGGCCATGATGTCACATGATATGAAATATTCCTTTGGTCAGTTTAGGTCAGCTGTTCTGGTTGTATCCACCCTGAATTTCTTGTGCTCCTCCAGTCATCAAATTTGGCAGGGCACAAGAGGCTGAAAAATCCTTAACTTAATACAAACATTACTTAGTAAAAATTAAAAATATCAGTGTGTTATCAACATTATCCTTATACTAAATCCAAAACTCACCACTGTACCAGTTACTAGGAAGAAAATTAACTCTATCCCAGCAATAAGGACAAATGTCAATAGTCTGGAGAACAAGACTGGAATTCAAATTTATGTTGTTAAATTGGAAATAAAAAGTTGAAGAAAACCAGCAGAAATTATTTATTATATATA
>JANIJG010024577.1:63498-76449 GCA_024611175.1 Megaceryle torquata
TTATAGAAACAAATGAGCTTAATTCAGAATAGTCTACTGTGTAGATACTATATAAGGCACGTTTGGCGAAATAGAATTTTTTCAGTAAAATAAACGGGGGGCAGGCTATGGAGGCTGCAGTGTTTTTTAAGCTGCACATAAGTTAATGTAGTGCTCTTGTGATATCAGCATACTGGGAAGTGTGGACAAAAGACTGCAGTGGAGAAGAGGTAGTTGTCAAGGTCTAGGGTCAGGGCAGCCTGCTAGAACTATAACAGATGGTCTCTCCCCCTTCCCTCCCCAAAGAGAAAGAGAAAGGGAATAAGGGAGAGAGACTTAGCAATTAGAAAGGGAAACTAAAACAGCTTTAATGAATATAATAATAATAATATGGCATGTATACAAATATGTAAAAAACCAGTATTGAACACAATCCCCATGATAGTAGTTACATCACCATCACCACTGATGCTGTGGGCAGGTGCTGGGACACCCCAGACTAGACAGCAGCAGATGGGAACTCGATTCAGGAGCTGGATTCTGGTACTGGATTCAGGAACACATGGATTGGGATCAAAGACAGAACAGCAAGAGTCCTCCTTGGGTTCTGGCCATTAAAGAGAGGAAGAGTGAGAGCTTGACCCTCATGATCTTTATATGGATATGATTTATATGAGATGGAATAGCTCATTGGTCTTCTTAGGTTTTGTTCTTCAAATACTGAAGCAAGTTAATAATTCCCATTTTACAGACCTCTTAACATCTTAAGTCCTATTTTATGGATGGGTGCCAGTGCATGGAGTGCACATATTCTGATCCTATGAGGAATTTATTCTGAAAAAATAACTCAATTTCAACAGTGTATGTATTTTGCATGCTTAAACTAGTAAATAAGATAAAGTTAATGACTAGAGCACCAGGATCAGACTCAGGAGAACTCTTTTCTACTCCTGCCTCTGTCATCAGTCGTTAAGACTTTGAGAAAATTATTTTTCTCAGAGTGCCTCAGTTTCCTTATCTGTAAGATGCATAGGTGTTTCAGCGCTATTGATAAAAACTGCTGTTTAAGAGGTTGGTATTAGCATCTTTCTTGATTCTCTTCAGCAGTAATGTTTGAACTACCCTGTTAACAATAATTTGACCAGTGTCATCATCATTGCTTTCAGCAGACCCTGAAAATATCCTTTATTTCCTTGTCAATTTCTAACTTACCTTTTTCAAAGATTAGTACTGAAGTTCTACACTTTTTTTTTTTTCCCCATATGTGAACATGTGTAAAGGCTTTTAAGATCTTCACTGGATATCTGCATTAATATTTGGCTCCAAGTACTACTCTCTAGTTTTTCTGTCACTTAACTATCAAGTTTTCCTCTTCTTTTACAGTATCTCTATAACATAAATGTGATTAAAAAAGCTCTGTAAGAAGACAGAGTTTCCAGGTCCTAATCATCACATCTCAGCTTCTTTTCACAGCTTAGGTGAAGTAAGGAGTCTGTCAGTAAGCTTTCAGAAATATTTCTGGCAGCAGTGACAGAGACTATGTTCATAAACAATTTTATAAACTCTTCCTAGATGGAGAGTTTCTCAGTGGAAATAGAAGATTAACTCCTAGGACATTTAACATTTTGAAACATGAAGTGATGCACTGAGCCTCAATCCTTACAGTTGGAGCAGAAGTCAGAGCACTACTGTCTCTGACTGAGCCTACATTTACCTAAACTGAAGACCAAGCTGCCTCTCAGACAGATGACAAATATGGGGAATATTTCATGGCTCTTTGCCCTGCTCTGCCACACACAGATATGGGGAACTGACACTTTTCACAGTGACAGTCTTTCCAAGGGCTTAAAATAAAAAGCTTGTGACTTATGGGGAGCACTGCATTTAAAACTGGCTTGCAAGTTTTCATTTTTTAGAAAAGGTTTATGTATTTCAAACTGTCCCCCCCAGTGATAGGCTATTGGGCAGAAGCAAACAAAAACCCAGACCAGAAGATATCAAGCATAGTGATACAGAAATGTGAATGTAAGATATATGAAGAAGCTTCTGCCTTCCACTCAGCATCCGGGGAGTCTCCTCTGTAGTACTGTGGCCAGTTCAGGCCACATTTGAAAAAGATAAGGGTCTGGTAGAGAAAGTCCTGAGGGTAACAAAAGAGTAAGTAGAGCTTTGGAAGTACATATGACTGAAAATCTGTGTTTGTCTTAACATGGAGAAGAGACAGCTCATAGAACACATGAAAATAAATTACAGGTACTTAAAAGGTTGTAAGGTTGTTATAAGGATAACAGAATAAACTCTTTCCCATGTCATTGGGGATAGTACAAGGAATAATGGGCTTAAATTAAAGTGAATAAGTTTTAATTTAAATATGTTATCTGCAAAGAGATTAAACCCTGGAAATGCTGAAGAGTTATTATTTAAGAACAATTAAACCACAATTATTTAAAATTACAGAGTTTGAACTGGGTTGGGAGGAGGATTACAGCATCTCTAGAGGTTTTTCAATGGTTCTTCAAACCAAAATAATAAGCTCCGAGGAAATGCTCACTGCCGTAGCTGAATATTTCTGCTTTAAGACAAATAGTATATAATGAGTAGTGAAGAACATCTGATTTCTTTTTTTTTTTTGTCAAAATTTTAACTATTTCTCCTAGCTTTACTCTCCATTTGATTGTTGTTGCACTCAGATCACTTGATCAAGTGATGTTGCCACCTATTGCCTTTGGTTTTCTCCCTTCCCCTCCTGTGCCCAGTAGCATGAGTTTTCCCTCTTCCCACTGCTATTACTCAACGCTTTGCTGCAAGCAGTTTCTCTCAGGGTGGAAGTGTAAGATACTTTCCATGTCAATCAGCTGGTTGACATCAGAACCTTTACTTTGTGGAAACTGAGTGTCACACACAGATCTGGATTTAAATCATGTGAGAAAATAAAGTGAAGAGCTACTGAAGGACGAGACCTCTTCTTCCCCTGCAATTTACCAGAGTCACTGCTGTCAGAAATGAAGAAGATGGATTCCTCTCTCTGGTCAAAAGTTCTGCTCAACAGCTTAGCCTGTTGGGAAGCCAAGATCCACAACTTTTTCTGGCTTCCAGATTACTGATCTAAGTGGTCCGTAGTAAGTGTTCAGTGCTAAACAACATAAATGATGACTTCCTTTACCAATACAGGGCCTCTGCTCTGTAGAACTTGCAAATCTGCCATAATGTAAACATCCTTCCATCATAACAGAAACAGATGTCTTTCTACTAGGTATGTTGCTATGTCTGCAGGTGCCAAAAGTATTACCCATACTATTTGCTTTCTGGCTGAAATAGCGATGGATAAATCTTGAACAGTTTGGTGAAAATTCTGTTATGGCTGGATGAGACCTGAACTTCTGTGACCTAAGCAAATCAGGAGAAAGGAGCTGTGGAAGTCTATAGTTTTTCATTTGAAACTTTCAAAATCTGCAGAAATCAGATATAAAATTGTGTGTCCACTTTCAACTACTTATCACCTCTAGGCTTTAAGAAACCAACCCACTGGTAGAAAATTTTCACCTGTTATTGACCCTGTTCATAAAAGAGTAGTCTCATGAATCCAAATCCTGTGTTTTCACTCTTGTTCAACTCTAAAAAACAAGAATTTAATTTTCTTTAATAAATGAGACTTCTTGCATGGTCTGGGAGACAAATCATCTTTCTATTTGAGGAACAGATGATACAAGTAGGGAAATACCAATATGTTATATTTTGAGGATTTCTAAAGAAAATGGGAAGCAGAGCCTGACAGGTAATTTTTACCTCCTCAGAAGCCATCGACATCTTCTTCCGGATAAATAAAAAAATATCAGAGGTTTGTAAGCACAGAAAGCATATCAAACCTTTACAGCATACTCCCTGATAAACCACTGGAGATAAACTTTGCAGAGAAGAGCTTGAGTTAATTTTGACTATATATGAATTCTTAATCTCACTCTTTACTGTCAAGTATTTTTTAAATTATATGTACTAAAAAAAAAATCTGTATTATCAAAGTGATCATAAATTTTAGCTCCTTATAGAGGAAGGAAATGTGACAAAACCTTCTATTATGAATGGGTCATGGATTATTTAAGAGTGTCTTCTGCAGTGAATGACACTTGTCCACACAGTGGAATGATATCCCAGGAATTATCTAAATATTGACATAGTGTTTCTTGCGACTCTGCTGAAGTATCTTCTGTATCAGACCAATTTTACTGCTCTATATAACAGTTGTGCCTCATATCACAAGGTGAAGAAGACAATTAAATAGTGGACATACAAATACATTTGCTTCAAAAAAGTTTTGTTAAGCTTCCTGTCAAAGTCTTAGGTGGTACCTAGGAGATGCTCAAAGTAATAATGAACCTGAATGCAAACGTCCAGTTTCATGAATATATTTGCATTTTATTAATTTATGAAACACAATTGCTAACCCTACATAAAAGCTGACTCCCACCTAGATCCTAAAGAGCTATAGGTCCAAATGCCCACATCTCAGTTTTCATTTATTTTTGAAAAATAAAAATACCACTTTTATTAAAAAAGCACGAGCAACTGTGCTATGTTTTCTAATAATGTCTTTTTTAGTTAACAGATGATGTAGTGGTGGGAATGTTAGAAATAGAGCTATATACACCTTTAAGACTTCTCGTAAGTGCTTGTCTCTTGCTACTGCTGGTGCTGCTCTTCTGAGATGATGGTCACATTAGAAAAACCTAAAATAAATGTGTACCTGAAATCAATACACTGTGCCTCATATCAGCTTACCAAAAGACAGTTGTAAAGTAGCTCCTTTTGTAATTGCTTTTTCTGACATTATTTGTGTGACTTTCCCTCATGTGAGATGACATCTATAGAGCTAGGGAGTCTTACGAGAGAAACCCAAATGTTATGAGTCAATTTGTACCAAAATGTGAATGAAAGATAATTCATACAACCACGTTGGGCTTGGTGAGTAAGGGAAAGTGTTTTATCATTTTGGAATTTGCTAATTGTGCCTGTTTCTCTATTTGGAGAAGGGAGTCTGTAGTTCTGGGCCAGTCGTCCTTTGGGACCCATCTGTTAACTCACTGTCACCTTCTCTTAAGATACCATCATCTTGTAATGCTGAGCAATAAAATTTGTAATTGTAGGTCATTTGAAGCCCATAGCTAAAGAATACTAACATGGTTTGTTTACACTGAAGGAGTTCATAAGAAAAACTTAAGTGATTAGATGAGGATAATGGGTAGGTACCAAGATTAAGCTGTGCCAGATATGAACAGGTATTTCATACAGAATTCTATTTAGTTTTTCTTTGCAGCAGAAAAAATGAAGTATTAAAATGTCTCCAAAAAGATTTTTTCGAAATTAAGGAACTATTTTCCCCCAAAGGATCAGCTCATCTTGGAGTTAATTATCATTTTAACTGCAGCTACACTTATTTATGAGTTTAGGTTAATTCCCATGAACTACTTACTTTTTGCACAGCTATCGATAGGAAACACACAGAGGTGGTCATATGGCATCAATGTCTATCTAGCTAAATAAATTCTATTTTTGTAGGGAATTTTCTGTCTTCTTCATACTTTGCTTTTAAAATATGCACATGGGCTCTGATTCAGGAAAGTTATTTTACTCCAAGTCTAAATTGGTATGTGTCTTGCAATGCTTCATCTCACATGCATGATGCTTGGAGTGCACTTTGCTACTGTTCTAAACTGATGTCATGGCAGACTTAACTACATAGTTAATATGAGAAGAAGTAGATTTGAATGGCTTAAGTGTTTTAATTCTGTTTATTGAGGTTTAATCTATGAGCAGAATCACCACTCTTCTTTGACCTGCTTTGGATCTGACTGGATCAAATCTCTGTACTGTATTGCCTTGCATTTCTGGTTCCAGATTTAGCCACGTTTGGTCCATCATCAGCCATTTTATCTTACATATAACAACTGTTGCTAAAGAAAACTGATGCAATACTATCTGAGGTGTTTCTCAGGCAGAAAGAAAATGAATAATGGCTAGCCAGAATAGTGACATTTGCTGGCATTGGGACAATTCTTCACCATATCTGAACTAGTCCACATAGTCAAGATTTGCACAAAGGCCCTTTAGATACTTCTGCACCAGAAAGCAGACTTATTATTACATGGCTCTGAGGTTAAGTGACTGAGTTTGACCATGTCCATGCTCCTAATTGTCAGCAATTCATGTACTGTGCTAAAAATTCCATTATGCTTGGGAATTGTTGGCAAGAGTGCTGGATGGTGCAGGTCAAAAATATCTAAAGGCTCTTCTAAGCATGGTAGTTATACAGACACCAAGTTCCAGTGCCTGTGATCATTATCATGTACCAGTATGGATGCAATCATTAACAGTGACAGGAGTTCCAGAGGAAGCACAGCATCAGGTGTTGAAGAGCTACAGTGTCTGGTGCTGCACATGCACTCTGAAGCTCTTGGGTGTGCTTTTTGACAACGGTGGTGGCAGTGCCTAGCAGAGGTAACACTGGTTATGCACTGGTCTCCTTTTCCTCTTCTTTCTGTTTTTCAGTTCTGAGAGCTAAAATGTGGATGTCCAAAGTGTGAGAGCTTTGAGAGGTGTGTAGAACTGGAGAGCCCTCAAAACAGGATCTGGACTAGTTCCAGGAAGAGCCATGGAGGGTAATGTAGGAATGAGCCTAGTAAAGTTCTTTTGTCACCTAATCTCCTCTAGGAGAGTGAGTATTTGATAGCATTATGGTTTCTAGAAGCAGCCATTCATCTTCATTCACCATTAAGGACATTAAAAGAAGAGTTTTGTTCTGTGTGACATTTTCAGAAGAAACTGGTTCTATTTTACTTTTAGCCTATAGGACATTTTGATAACATCATGAGAAAATATCTATAATTTAACCATCTGACATTAACATGAATGTGGGTGTTTTTAAATGAAACTGAGCTAATATGTCAATCACTATTTATTTTCTTTATATTACTGTTTTAATCTCTGAGACAAAGATGCTTCCTTCAAGAATTTTCCCTTGCCCCATTGGGGAGCTTGTTGCTTCCAAACAGTGCTATAGAAGAAATTATATCTGACATATAATAGCTTTTCTGATCAAGAAAAACCACCTTTGAAATATTGAGTTTAATAGCGGATGACTAGATGGAGCCACCATTTGGTTTTGGTTTGACAGCAGTATTTATGGGCAGTATTAGATGAAAGTTAAACTGTCATTTTTATGCCCATTCTCTTCGTCAGATGCTTGGCGGGACCACATGTTGCTCTTGTTTTCTTCCAGTATCACCTACAACAGAATGTAGCATTAATCATACCCACTGGAGCCACTGGAAATTGCTAACTCCTGAAGACCTGAGAGATGTTCACAATTACTAACCCACTGAGTTCTAATCTGCTGATTATTGGTGTGATAATGCTTGGCTTCCAGCACCTGTGGGAATATTCTCAGAGTATGGGATGACCTACAGCCACCACAGAGGCTTTTTGCAATAAGGTGACACATGATATGTAGAAGAACAAAAATAACTTTTCAAAATCAGGTACTTTGTGTTTGGAGTCAAGCTTTTGTTTTTTCCTTCTACAAGTATATGTAACCACTCTTGGAAAAAAGGTTCATAAATAAAAAAGTGGAAAACTATTTTGTCATTCATGTTTCTGTTTTAGTTTAACATATTTGATGTTCCTATTAGTTCCACTTGGAGAGAGAAAAATGCTTTCATTCCACATTAGCTGATTGTTTCCATCAGTCCCCCTTCCCCCCATTTTTCACACCTCCTACTGTGTATGAACGCCTGCTGCACCATTTATTTTTGCAATGTGTAAACTGTTACTTCCTCCAACAAATCAGATCTGCTTAGGGTGAAATTAAAGATCTGAAGAGGTGACTGTCCTGCTAGTTTTGACATTTTAAGATTTTAGTGCTATGCAAGAAGCAGCTGCCCTTTTCTGCCTATAGATATTTATTAAATCTCCAAAGGAATTATGGAATCAGAAATGAATTATTTTGGCATAAAAAGAGAAAGAGAGGATTCTATTCCAGGAAACATAAGCTGCAGTTCTTGCAGTGAGATGAGATCTGGCAAGCAACAGAGTGAGAAATAATTAGCTTCTATTTGGTGCCTCCAAGCAATGGGCAGGAGTGCCTGGAACTCAAATTTTAGTGCCAAGGTTAAAAGTCATGGTACAGACTGATTTAGAACTGACAGATTTGTGTGCCTAAGGCAGAAGACAGAGTGTGGCCTCCTTGTACAGATCTTGAGCCCCATTCTGCAAATCTCTACTTGTGAGTTATTCACATATCTCAAAATAGCTCCCCTGGCCTCAAAGGGAAGATTTTTCTTGTACACAAGCACTTGTAGAATAGAGTTTGTACATTGTGTGCTACAAAAATAAGCATGATGCTACAATGTAGTCTGATATCTCAACAATGATTAAGGTGTAATTTCCAGGAAGAAGCTGACATACATATGCAGAGGATAATACAACCTGTATGATGTATCCTAGCATAGGACAAGCCATCTCACTATCTCTCTGTATATGCCACTGGCTGTAAAGGGAACTGAGGATGCCACATGGGAGGGCAGGCATGTGCTTTAGGTGGCTGATGAGGTGATAGGAATCTCACATCCAGGAGAGGTTTTTGGCATACAACACTGACAAAGCAGGCTTGTGGCTTTGCATCCAAACTACTTTCTTTTTCCCTCTCAGGGCACGTTCATAACTGTTTCTAGAGGTATGGGCTGTTGAAGGAAAGGAATCATCCCCTTGGCAGATAGACTTTGGGCCAGATGTGCACTATAAACACTGAAAGGTTGTCCTCTTCCTGCTTTCCACTCCCTCATCACACCATAGATGATTCCAGCTGCATTTCTTTTCTCAGCTTGTTGTCCAGAGAGGGATTAAATCTATGAAAGCAACCTGACCTGGGGAGTTGGAAGACCATGAGAATAACTGGGGAACTTCTCCAGTTCAAGGTCTGAGTCCCCACTATCCATTCACTTTTTAGCACCTCACAGCAGTGATCTAGTTGAACAAAGACCATTCCTACCTTCTATTCAGGTTTATTCACTCTTTTTCACTGCAATATATATATCTCACACAAGAGTGACTACTGGTTAGCTTCACTGGCAGAGGTAAATGTCATAAAACAACTGGAGTCATTTGTAGGGGCCAATTCAAAGCCCTACTGCATTTAAAAAAATTGTTATATCAGTGCTTCTTATCACGATAGTAACTGCACATCTTCTAGTCATGTATTAAATGATGTGACTAACATCTGTTTTCTGTGGTTTGTTCTGTTTTGCATCCTCTTCAGAATGATAGAATTAAATCTGTCGAGTTGAGAGTTCTGGTTTTGGTCTTTTCCTTTTAAATGTCCATGAAATATAAGAGAGTGAAGAGTTACAGTCTGCACTCAGGAGAGGAGATGTGACAGTGGCGACAGCCTTTAATGCCTGTGGGAGTTTTCTTTGCCCTGAGAAAGTTTGTAGTCACACTTTAGTTTTGTGTTATGAAGCAGTTGCACCATGGAGAGGCACAAAAAAGAAAGAAAAAATCCTAAACTCGCCCAGTTAGCTGTTCCATTTGGGTATGGCTGTGAAAGTGGTTGCTGACTGCTGGGAAAGATTCCCTACCTGATTTAATGTATGGCCAGTTCTGAGGGATGGTTTCTCTTTAATTTACTAGTGTGAGCAAACCCTACAGAAACACAGTGTAGCAAAGGGAAGCCTCATTTTCTTCCTTCCCTCGATTTTTCTCCTCATTTGACAGTGACATCTATGTATCTTTATACATGGACTGCTCTAGCTGACCTCAGGGGTTGCTCTTGCACTGAGCTAGTTTTATTATTGCCAGGATTAAGTCCTTAAATCATTATAAGTTTTCTTGAACTGCTTAAGAATTATCAGGAAAATGACAAAAGATGAGGCAGAGCACTGTACTAAAATCCCCTGTAAGGACACAAGATTTCTTATTCAACTTGGAGCTGAATTTGAAATTTTCCTCAGTGATTCTTGAACCTGAGCACAGTCCTTTTGAGCAGCTGATGCTTTGGAAGCTGGTTTGTTCAGTTTAGGATTTAGGTAAAAGTGTTTTCCTGCAAAAAGAATAATTATACACTCCCAAACACACAGAAGCATCAGAATTCACAGCATACTTTTTACAAGGGCAATAAAATTTTATATACATACACAGAAGAAACGGGTTGCAGCAAAATACTTAATGAACCCAATTATCCCACAAACTAAATGGATGGGAAAGAAACTGGCAAAATTTGGCTCTCGCCTAATTATTTAACATTTGAACCTTTTTGTTCTTAGCAATAAATTCCCATTTCTTGGTGCTTTACTTGGTCTGGACTCTTGTAACTGCACTCTAAGCATTTAGGAGACTGCCCAATGTCAGTGTGAAGAATATGGGAAAGGCTTGACATCAATTACAACATTACACACAACATAAAATTTAACGGCTTGAATCAGCCTTTCATTGCTATTTAAAGTAACTGTGTATGGTTTTTCTAAAATGCTAAAAATTAACCAGCTTCTAAAAGGTCTAAATTTTTCAACAGCATATGATCTTACTCTGAGGTTTTTAGAATGTTATTTCAGTTCTGTGGTATAACTTGGGGGAAAGTCTGACAGGTAAGTGGATTTTTTAAAGTAAAAAAGAAATTAATCTCCTGGGCAAAGGAGAACTCTGTGGGGTAAATTAAAGGAAATAAAGTCAATCATATTCTCTGCTGGCTTGCACTTTTTGCAACTCCTTTGAGAGGAGGCATGTAGGGGCAGTGAGTCTCCTGGGCTAAGACCTAGGGAAGAATTTGGCTTTTATGTTTGTTCTTAAATAACTGGGAATCACATCGAGGACTTGGGTGGCTTGGTGATAAAGTATTGGTTTTCCACCTTTGCTGCTGCAGTCAGAATTTATGTAGTGACCTCAGCTTTGTCTTTCACTGATATGCAATTTTCTTATAAAACACCAGTTTCTGCCCAGGGGAGACTCAGGTGGAGCAGGAACAGGACCTGGCTTACCTCTTACCTCCCGTAAAAGTGGTCCCTGCAGGTCAGAGCTGAGGTCGCCCTGAGGGCAGCATGAGGAAGTGTTCTTGTCCTGCAGCTGCAAATTCTGGGCTGTGGATAAATAAAAGGCTCAGTTTCTAATTTTTTTTTAACTAAATAATCAGATAAAACTTGGGAAGAAAGAGATCCTGAAAATGTTCTTAAGAAAAAAAAAATTCCTCAGCAGATCTGCAGATATATTTTTACTCAGTGCGCTGGAGTATAATTGAAAAGCCACTTTGATGCAGAGTGAAATTGTTTCATACAGACCTTGACCATCCCACCTTTAATAAGGGGCTGGGGGGGATAAATATATGGCTTTTACATCAGGAATGTTTTGGTGATTTTATTTACAGTCCATAAAATTGTACTTGTACGAGCTGCTTCTGTCTGCCAGGAGTAGCTTTAGTTTGGCCTGGATGAGCAAGGATGTTTAGTGAGTTTTATTTCACACTGTATGAGCACCAGTGTTGTTTTTTTTTTTTTTAATATTTTTTCCCAACTGAAGTATAGCTGTAACCACGACCTAGGTCAGAAACACTTCCTGGAGGGGTTGTGAAATTTTCCACAGGATCCAATGGTTTCATTGGTGATATTTCTTCCATTTAAAATGTATCTGGCTTTAAATATAGCATTTTGCCTTATCAACACTGGGAATTACATGTAACTTGTATTGACTATATGGAAAGAAATAGTCACAGACTTTAGCTTAGAAGTCTCAGAATGTCTTAAAAAAATATTGGTAAGATTTTTCAAAGGCTTGCCATAATTGTGGATACTCAAAAAGAAGATTTGCCCCTGCTAAAACTAGACATATTCTGTCCTGCTACCCCAGTTCTCAGGGAGAAGCCAAAGAGTGGAAGAGTTTGGATTGGGATTATGTCATATCCCCCTTTCTATGAGCTGACCTAAAGGAAACAAGGAGGACTGATATTCCCAAAAGCAGTCAGCAAGGCCTCTTGTACCCAGGGAGACTGGTGAAGGATGATTCAAATTCCATTAGATCTCAGGCCAACACACACACACATACATATTTTCTGCAAAGCATTTGAAACATAGTCTAATTTCTCATCCAAACACTCACACTCGCGCAAGAAGGCTGGAGTCACCTCAAATGTATGTGTTGTGTGTGTGACTTGATGGACAGGATAAATTAAATTCTCCCACAAAAAATAGACATCAGAAAAGAGAAACTGATCCTGAACATTAAGGAAGGAAAATATCCCAGACTGAAAATCAAGCACTGGCCACAATGTTGTCTGAAAATGGCACCAGCTGGTCTTTTACCTGGTACTTGTTTGGAATATTGCAAAAATGATTGTGCAATGAGCCATTCTTATATTGTAAACTATGTAATAATTTATTCTCAGAAAACAAAATCCATTTCATTACCTCAGTTGTTTAAAGGTCCCCAAATCTCTGTTTAGTTTAATGGACAAAAATATTTGACTAAAGCATTATCTGCTGTTGGACAGTAAGACTTTCAAGCTGCAGCTTACACACTTCTAACATCCCCCAAGGATCTAACCACACAAGACATAAAAACCCTAATCAATGCCATTTTTACATAAAAAGGAAAAGACTGTATTTCCCATCATAAAATATTATGGTGTTTACACAAAAGCTGAAGCTAACATCATAAAACTCTGGTGACTTCCCAGTGGGGTCCTCAGAGGACACTTGGCTGTGTTAGAAGACACACTAATTTCTAGCACCAAAATAACCTTAGTTTCCTTTCAGTCACTAGATGCGTATTGCTCTTCTAATGAGGTGGGGCCTTTTGATGAGCTCACACTGAATGCCTCATTCCGAGAGCTGCCTCTCAAGAACTTAATCTCCAGTGGTTTTTTTTTTGGTGGTTTTTTTTTTGTTGTTTTTTTGGTTTGTTTTTTTTTTTTTTTTTTTTGGTTTTTTGGTTTGTTTG
>JANIJG010024577.1:81037-114254 GCA_024611175.1 Megaceryle torquata
GAGTGACCTGTGCTAGATTATATGATCCTGCTCTGGCAGGGGGTTGGACTCGAAGATCTCCAAGGTCCCTTCCAACCCCTGACACCCTGTGATACCTGTGACTCTTCATCAGAGAGTGTAGTGATAGGATTAAGGGTAATGGTTTTAAACTGAAAGAAGATAGATTTAGATTAAATATTAGGAAGAAATTCCTTACAGCGAGGGTGGTGAAACACTGGAACTGGTTGCCCAGAGAACCTGTAAATGTTCCCTTCCTGGAAGTGTTCATGGCCAGGCTGGATGGCCTTTTTAATACTACTCCTTTTAAGTATTTTCTTAATCTTTTACTTCATAGTCAGAAATGAGGTCTGTGAGTGGTGCAGCAGCCCTCTGCAGAGTCATGTGGCAGGAGGGATACAAGGTGGAGAATAAAGGCACATTCCTCCCACCCCAGCATTTGTATTTCTCCTCTCCTACAGACAGCACTGTGTAAAACACTGAAGGTCAGATCCCAGGGCAATAGGAGTACAATTCATTTGATCATGGGATTTTTTTTACACTAGGTCTTAATAAACTCTTCCAGTTTCCGCAATGCTTTCTGCCCTCGCCAGTCCCAGTCTTTGCTGCCTCTCATCCTCCCTTGGGTTCCTGCTTTCCTTGGTTTGTCTCCATTGCTTATCTTCCCCTGTGGTGGACTGTTTCAGTCCAATAAACTGATCAAAAAGCAATCAGAAAAAAGTTGACTGTCTGCTGATTAGTGAGCTGAATGAGCTTGTAAGATGGTCAGGTGAGGGCAGGAGCTGGAGCACTGGCATGGGCTAGAAAACAGGGAGGGAAGGAGAAAAAGGCCTTTTTGCAGAGGCAGCAAACCATAGAACTGATAAAAGTTCATTGTGATACAAAAAGCTTAAATGTCAACACTTGCAGGGTGAACCAGCTACAGAAATGATGAGGTAATAATAATGATTTTTTTAGAAGATTAATTCCTTGCCTTTATCCACTGGGTGAGTGCACATGCCCAAATCTCATGTAATTGGCACAGGTCAGAATGTTGTATAAATTAAGCAATGCAATACAGCTATATCAAGTGAGACGAATGTCATGATGGCTATACCTATTCTTTTAGACTTGTTGACATAAACTTAAAAAAAGAAGAAAAATAAAATAGTGGAAATTCAAATTATCAATATTGCTGAATTTCAAACAAAAAGTTTTTATCTGCAGGAATAAAAATAATCTTGATGAAATCAGTTTGAAATGAAGTGACAATCTGAAGTGTCTGTTGCTTATAGAAATCATTTTGAAGTGTGTCAATAATGGTGTTCATTAAATATTACCCTAAAAGTTCCTTCACTTTCCATACTGTGGGAAAATGTTTGACATGAACTATATTCAATTACAACATTAATTATATCTCATTGTACAGTTGTTATTAACCACAATGATATTTCCATACCCTAAGGTAATTGTGGCATATGGAAGATTGATTTTCTAATCCAGCTCCGTTGCCAATATGATGAGAGACTCAAGAAAGCAGCTGTCATTCATTCCCCGCCACAGTCTGTACAATGAACATAAGGAGAGTTTGCAATCTATTTTACAAACTTTGAAAGAAAAACACTGAATTAAGTATTCTGATTCTGAATAGACTGCTATGTTGCTGTGGAAAAGAGGATCACTCAAGGTCACAACGAAGATATGGTTAGGTTTCACTTTTTTTGCTGCTGTGTTCATATTTGCTTATTAGATATGCCACCTGTAGGCGGTAGGGGTTGTTTATTTTTTACAGATGTGTTACTATTGGATATTATGTAGGGGTCAAGTTAATTTCCTCAAATATCTTACCATGTCAAACATGTTTTCTTTTGAACATTGTTTTCTTTATGTATGGGGCCCTTTATGCTCAATCAGTAGCTCATACACTTGCAGTTAAATATGAATGGGTACTGTGGCTTCAGTGAGTCATCAGTTTACCTTTCTGCTATCTGAGAAGTCATACAAAGGCGAGATAGAGGTCATTTCTGTTACAGGAGTTTGGTTAGCTTGTCAGGTTATTATGATGGGTCCTAAAAGTCAGTTCTGATTGTACACAAAATCTATATGGTGAGATTTCTTTGCCATTCAGATGAGGGTGGTTTTAACACCAGAACATGGTGGCTTTATGTCTTTCTCTCCATGACCTGATCTCACTCCATATGTTTAATTCTTCTATCTCTGGGACTTTTAACCTAAAGATACAGAAGGGAAGTATTTCTAAGTGTAGATATACCCTGGTTTTGATTTTATTTTGTGTTTGTGTTAAACAATATGTATTGAATAAGACCTGCTCCTGCCTCTGCTGCCTGGGCAGAGCTGGGGGAAATGTGGGGAACCCCTAAAGCAGCACTATTGCACCATTAGGTTTATATGCAGCTTGATGACTAACATGGTTTCTGCAGGTCCATGTGTGGCCCTAAGCCACTAATTCTAACATGGTGTTCCAGGAGGAATCTCTGGAGAATAAAAAAGTTGGAATTGAGGGTTTTACCTCAGAGCAGCTCTTGTCTGGTTTGTGACTGAATGTCTGTTAGCTGCTGGGGCTCATGGGATGCTGTCCTGGAGAGAAATTTTTCAGTAAGTTTCATCCCCAAAAGTTCCTGTTAGCAGGAACACAAGTGCCATAAGTGAGGATGGTCAAGAGACTCCAAATCACATTCCTAGTGTAAGCACTGTAGGCATACTCTTTGAATGATTTCATGCTATTGTGAACTCCCATTCTGATTTCATGGAACTGATTTTTTTTTCCCTGATTTTATAAACTGTTCTACAATTTCTATAATTTACTTAAATAAAGCCACAAGGATTCATATTCACAACATATTAATCAGATCTTTCTAAAGCTGTTATCTCTTCCTTTAGTTCTACTAATGTTCTGTCAAACTAGACCCTCAGAGATCTTTGAGATATTTACATAAGGGAATAAGAAAATGGTTGAATCTCCCTTCTACTAATGAAGAAACTGAGGCAGGTGCTGCAGGCTAACTTTACTACTTCTGCAGTTTAATAAGAAAAGTGTAGCCCTCCAGACTGGAAACAGTCTGCAAATGCAAGGCATTGCCAGGACTATGAGGCCATACTACCCTTTCCTCCTGCACAGTAATAATGAAAATTCATCTTAAGGGAAATGTCCTTTAAGGTTAAAAATAAAGTGGGGGAAGAAAACAAAAAAAGAATTTGTTCATTGTCTCTGCTCTCCATCCTGCCTGGCAGCCCCCTTTACAGTCTGCCTTATGGTCCTCCTAGTCAGGAAACAGGAATTAAAAATCTGTCAATCACAGCTAGCAAATAAACACTATCCCATGAGCCTTTTCTTCTGCAATACATTGACCTAGTCATCAAAGCCATTTCCAGCTGATTTTGTCTCTTCCTGCATGCTGAGTGTGGCTGATGAGTATTTGAAACACCATTCAGCCCACTGCTGGCTGTTAAATGCACAGCATTTAGGACTGCTGCTGGAGAGGATGAGAGGAGAAAAGTGCACAACAGGATTACACATGGTCATCCTGTTTGTTAGTGCCCGCACAGCTCCCATCCTGTGTACTGGACAGGGCCCCTCCGGGAGGGTCACCTGGAGGACTACAGTCTCTGCTCTTGCTTTGAAGTCATCCCCTGGGAGGAAGTGGGTGGGCTGGGATTTGTACATTACCCAAGAATAAAGGATGTTAAACTGTTGTCTTCCTGAAAATGAAGCTGTATCTCTTATTGAGGGGGCTGCTGGAGGTGATGGGAGAAGACAACACTGTATCAGACTAAAATGCAGGTGAAGAGCTTTTCCTGTGAGAGACCAAACCCACCTTATGGTTCTGTATATTTCTAAGGCTGACTTTCTGGAAGCTGACTTTTTTTGGGAAGCACAAGCTAAATGTGTTTCCTTATGTTTAGGGACTGCAAGGGTCCACATTTCAGAAAAGAACATTACACCTTTAAGATAATTCCTCTGCAGTCTATAGGTCCTATCTTCCCTGTATTACATTATGAAATCTCCTTGAAGCCTGAGGATCTCTCCTTTCTCTGTTACTTTCTTTCTCAGTTCTTAAGCTCTTCTTTTTTTTTCTTTTTTTTTTTTTTAAATTTTATTTTTATGTTTGTTTGTTGTTTGGTTTTTCTGTTGTTGTTTTGGGGTTTTTTTTTGGTTTTTTTCTTTGTGTGTGTGTTTTGGGTTTGTGTGGGTTTGTTTTTTGGTTACCACTTCTTTCAGGTTTGTATGGATTGTGAGGACTAGGGAGGGCTAGTTATTGACAGGGCTCAGACCTAAGTAAAACTACAGCAACCTAAACTGTGCAGCACATTTCCGATTTTGTCTTAAGACCAAAGAAATTTCAGGTTTGCTTGAAAGAAGTCAACCACAGTTTCAACTCTTGAAGAAACACAATGGTTTCTGACAAGACAGTAAATTGTAGAACTATAAGGAAAGAGATCAGGGTAAGTTCCCCACTACATTACTGAATATGAATTTGACTTTCCCTCTAAGATCCATGAAATAGGTAAAACATTGGAGAAGAGAATAGTGATGATATCTTCTGTCTTTGAGAAGGTGTAGGTGAATCAACTGCTATTAACAAAAGTCCTTAATCTTCTTTCAGTGGTATTTGCTGTACCTAAAGGAAAATCATACTTCTTCATTTTATCCTGCATTCTTCTTCTGCCAAGGAAATAATTTCACATTCTCTGGCAAGCCTCACTCCTTCTACAGCTCAAAGCCTCACACTTGCCTTTGAGATAATCAGGAAAGACCTACAGCTCATTGTCCTGGTTTGAGTGAGAACATTCTGTTCAGTGATTTTACTTTTCAGCTCAGTTCTCTAACTCACTGCACTGTCTGAAGTTAGCAGCCTGTTTTCACAGACAGTGTCTGCTGCTGGCAGTGATAACACCCCATGTTTAGAGTTATTACCAAGGATTGGTGTGCAGACCAATGCCACTGCTGGATCTTGTGCACCACATTGAGGGGGTGCAGGAAAGTGAAAGGCCTCACCTGCAGGCAGGAGTGGACAGGGCAGGTGACCCCAAACTGACCAACGAGGTATTCCATCCCATATACGTCATATTTCGTATAAAGCAGAGGGATCTGGAGGGTCTATGGCTTTCTCACTTGCTCTCTCTCTGGGGGCTTCTGGGCTCTTGTGCCCTTTTGGACTTCTTTGACAGCTTTGTTTGGCTTTGCTCGAGTCCTCTTTTAGTTCCTTCCTCGGAGCATCCAAGGAGGACTCTGTCCATTCTGCCTTTGGTCCCAATTGGTGTGTTCCTGAACCCAGTTCCAGAATCCAGATCCTGAACACAGTTCTCCTCTGCTGGGGGCCCAGTCTGCAACTCCCCCAGTGCCTGCTCCACAGCATCAGTGGTGATGGTGGTGTAATTACCATCAAGGGGGTTGGGTTCGATACTGGTTTTGTGTATATTTGTAAATATTCTAGTTTTATTATTACTATTTTCATTAAAGCTGTTCTAGTTTCCTTTTCTAATCACTAAGTCTCTCTCCCTTATTCCTTTTCTCTTCCCCCTTGGGGAGGGAGGGGGTTAACAGAGAGCATCTGTTACTGGTCTAAGTGGCCACCCTGACCCTAAACTGTGACATTCATGTATTCAATATGCTAAATCTATGTCTTCTTTCCCCAAAAGGCCATTTCAATGCTTACTGTTATCCGTGAGTCAGGTGAAGGGAAAGGACGTATGTGTGTGAGAACGGCGATGCTGGATCAGACTAACAGTGCCCTTGGCCTTGTGTCTTGGCCTTGACAAATGCCAAGGGAGGCATCCAAAGCCAGTGAAGGTCATGCAGAGATATTTTCATCTTCACTCTCCTCCCACCCAGCCACCAGAAACCTGGAATTTCCTGAGCATGAGGTAACATCTTTGTGGATCCTAATATTAGAGTACAATACCTTTCTGAAATTACTGTATTTGTATCGGTGCAGATCATAAGCAGCCAGTCTAGATATGTTAGATGCCACAAAAAAAGTGGGACAGAATGGCCCTCTCTGTCCCACCAGGACCATACTAACAGAGAATTTACAGTGCTTGTATGTAAAACCCTTAAAGGATTTAAAGTAGGTATGAATAAAGGAGCTGTGAGACCATATTAGTCTTCAACAATAGCAGCACATCAAGTATCTACATCTTTTCCATTTTTCTGCAGATATCATGACAGAGGAAAGTTCAACAGAAAGGCCTGAAGGATGTTTTGTTGCCAAGGGGGGACAATGCAAAAGTCATCCATCCTTTCATCTTCTTATTTTTAATTTTAAAATTTTATAATAATTGCAGTGGTTTTATTGCTTACGAAATATTCTTCTTCAGCATGAGGGAAGGTATGTGCAAAAGTATAAGGTGCTTCTTTGTCAACTGATGATGTGGGTGCTCAGGCTCAATACCAAGGAAAATTACTTTATTTAGGTATTCATAAGAGATGGGAGGAGGGAGGTGGGCAAAATATAGGGAGAGATACGAAGGTACAGCAAAGAAAGGAATTAAAAGAAGAAAACAAACAAACAAACAAATAAAATTGGTGTGGTTAAAATGATGTCCTGGGAAAATTATTTTCCAAGGGACATTCTGTGTTGATATGAATGGAAATGATGCTGTTGCCCAGGAAAGAAATCACTACAGTCTTTGTCCTGAAAAGCTGCTCAAGCTCAAGTTTTCTCTCTTTGTTTTCTTGTGAGAAAGGGAAGTAAGAATTACCAGTCACTAAACATCAGTGACCTATTGTAAATCCCTGGGATCAGCAAACAGCCATGATGAGTGTCAGGCATTAATTCCAGTGTTGCAGAGCAGCAATTCCTCAAGTACTGAGTGTGGAAAAATTTGGGGAAAATTAAGTTCCTACGCACAGGTTTCAAATTTTTTGCTCGTACTGTCCAATAAAAGCTGTGAGGCACATAGGTACAGTACCCACATTTTCCTGATCTGGCAAACTCTTCATGTGCTGGTTTTTAATATAAAACTGCCACATTTTTCTTTGCATGGCCATAGATCTTAAAAAAAGATGCCAGGTTATTAGTGTGAAAAAAAAAAAAAAATTAAAAACCTTCAGGAAATAAAATAGTATGAAATATTTTCTCTCACATTAGAGTTCATCCTCTCTTCTTTGTCTTTTAGCATGAGCCTTAACGCTAATTATGCTTCTTACATTTTTCAGTGATTTTAATGAATATGGTGCAACTGTAAAATAAGCTCTAGTGTACGGTACGTGCCAATTTCCCCTCCATTCCCATCTCATAATTTGTTGCTTTACGGTGGTTCCAATAGCCACTCTCCCTAGTAGCAGAAACACTGTAACATTGATGTCTGTCGGCTTCTCTTTCTTTCTCCTCTCCCCTTGAAGTATATAGCTTACTGCTCTTCTCCAAATGGCAAAAACTCTGAGGAACAGCCCCTTGCTTAACATGTCAAAATGTGAGTTCTGGCTGGCAATTGCTTTAGTTTTGTTCCCTTGAGATCTGACAATGCCAGAAATCAAAGCACAATTTTGCAGATGTTGAGATCCTGTAAGCCCCCTAGGTTGCAAACTAAGCCATAAAGCCAGCTGGCACTGTGTACGTGTGCTAAGAATGTAAAAGTATACATTTTTAGTTTTCAACCAACAATGACCGACCGCTGGTAACTTCAACAAAGTGAAGCATTGCTAGCTTTATTTTTGGAGTGGCTCTGTGCATTCCCCTGAGCTCTTCTTCTGTTCCAGTGCTGCTGTTTTAAAGATGCTGTTCAGAAGTATAGAAGTTTCTTTGGTGCCTTTCCAGCATATCTGCTGTTCTTTAAAGGGATACCGCACTCTGACAGCACCTTCAGTTCACAGCAGAATATTTAAGAGTTATTTCAGTGAACTTTAACCTTGCTTATTTCAAACTGTTTTATCTGTCTTTTAAAGGAAATGTATTCAAGCATGAGGAAAAAAACCCACAATGTCTAAATTAAAATGAGAAAAGATGATGGGACAGCAAGCAGGCTCATCTGCAAAGAGACACTAGATAGCCAAAATGTATGTGTGATCTTAGACAGATATGACATGATCCTGTGCTGTGCACTATGGGGGAATTGAAAAATTAAGATTTAAATTTCTGAAGGGTTTGGACAATAAAAAAATAGCATTGTGTCATTTAATCTGGATATTTCATGTATTCGAGTGTCTTCATTCAGTGCAGCATGTCTTTGCTGAATCTTGAGAGTAAAGACAAATGGTGATGGCAGGGAGATGTTTTCTGAGATGTTTTGCAGCTAGTTCTGCACAGAGTATGGTGGGAAAGTTTTCCAGTTTTAGAATTTGGAAATGCTTTGCTTTGGACAAAGCAAAGGAATTTCAACTTTTATATATGAACCCTAATCAGTGGAGAGACTGCCCCAATACAGAAAGATTTTATGATCTTGTGATCACCCAGGATTTGACAGATTCAACTTCAGAATGGGATGATAGAATTCACCCCTGGATAAATGGCAGGATGAGTCACGATCTGATCAATGGTGTGTGAACAAGGCTGCAGGCACTCGTGCTTGGTTCTCCAATATTCAGCCCAGTACTCTGACTACAACATTACTCTGAGCTTTTATTTTTCCCGGTTTTGATCAAAATTCCAGAACCTAAGGAACCTTTCCTAAAGCAAATTGCACCTAAAATGCTAGGTTCTCATGCACAGTTTAAATTTCAGTGAAGTGGTATTTTCCAATGAAAGAAAGAAAAAAAAGTTTAATTGAAAAATTCCTGACAAGCTCTAATCCTATTAACTTCACTGTGGTTGCACATATGCTAATGAGAGCCGTGTGTGTGAAGCTGTTGCTAAATTTGCAAAACACAATACCCAGGACATGCATATTATATGTAGTTTGACACAGGCACATATGGTTTATATTCTGTATTCTAAAACAATATTATGAACATTTTATAAGGTTGCAAAAGTGAGTATTGTAAATTCAAGAAATGCAAAAGTTATTGAGGCATGCACTTTGGACTCTCTAGTATAATTGGCCATATGCACCTTCCACTTCCTTTTATCTCCCCACTTGTCCCTCTCATACTCCTCTCTCTACAGTGCTTTTCCTCTCTGGATAGCCTTCCCCTTCAGCAAATAGCACCTCACACATGGCTCTAACATGGCACTAGATGCTATCAAGAGCTGGTCTTGTTTTATTGCCTTCTCTTGTCTTCTTTCTGTTGTGTCAGGTCAGATTAAGTTCTGCAGGGAAAAAGATAGAGTGTGGTAGAGAGTACCACATAGGTTCACTGCTCTTGATTGCTCTTTGGACATGTTGCAGTAAGTGTATAAATACTTATACAATACAATACTTATCTCTCTAAATACATGTGTTATGACATGTATTATTGCCTTTGGGTAAGCAATTGCTAACTTACAAGGGATTGCTTTTTTTGACATGAGGTGTCCTTGTGCGTGAAAATTATGTCAGTTTTTGTATCACAGTGCATCTTACTTTACAGATAGAATCATAGAATCACAGAATGGTAGAGTTTGGAAGGGACCTCTGGAGATCATCAGGTCCAACTCCCCTGCCAGAGCAGGATCACCCAGGACAGGCCATCAAGGTGGGTTTTGAAAGTTTCTAGAAAAGGAGACTCCATAACCTCTCTGGGCAGCTTGTTCCAGTTTCTGTCACCCTCACAGTAAAGAAGTTTTTCCTCATGTTGAGGTGGAACTTCCTGTGTTCCTGTTTGTGTCCATTACCTCTTGTCCTGTCACAAGGCATCACTGAAAAGAGACTGGCCCCTTCTACTTGACACCCACCCTTCAGATATTTGCAAACATTAGTAAGATCCCCTCTCAGTCTTCTCTTCTCTAGGCTAAACAGGCACAAGACTCTCAGCCTTTCCTCATAAGAGAGCTAAATAGTTATTACAGACACATATTTACTTAAGAAACAGAACAGACACAGACAATCGGGAAGGATGTCAACCAAAAGGGTAGGAGCATCTCACTGTTTTCAGCAAAATTATGTCTAGTGTAAGGTAAACAACTGTGCTCCATCATTTATCAATGGAGAAAGATGACAGAGTTGAATTTCCCTTCACTGTTACCTATCTTAATTATCTATCTTTGGAGAGGATAAATTGTCCTTTGGAGGCACTTACTCTCTCTAATCGAGAGATTTTAACCATGCTGCTTAGACACCATGACTAATTTCTAGATGGCTAAGGTACAATTAAATGAATCTCATATTTCGTTTCAGTTTTAGGTGACTTCTGAACTTCTGTACTGAGCCCTGGTTTCTTTCATGGTGTGTGGTCTTGTGTTGCTGCTCAGATGATGGCGGAGAAGTTGGCAAGAGGGGGACTGCACTTTACGTGTCCTGAAGCAGAGAGGCTGATCTAAGCTGCAAGTTCTGTGATGCACCACAGCAGTTCTGGCATATACATATGAATATAATGCTGACCTGAAAGGAAGTGTTTTTATTTAGCTTGACAAGCTGAAATATTTAGAATCCAGTTGACTTGACCCAAAAGAATGTATTTTGCTTATATTTTCCCTATGGAAAATGGAAGCATTTCTGGAAAAGTAACATTTTCCCACAGAAAACTGTTTTTCACTAACAATAAAAAAGAAAAAAGAAAAGGAAAAAAAAGAAAAAAAGTTTTGATGGAACGTTTCCAACTAACTGTAATTATAGTACATACATAAATGGGGCCAAATTGATGCTGTAAGGGCATTCCTAACTGTAGTCTATCCATAATCTCTGACTGCTAGTCTTTGTAACATCATAACTTTTGAAAGTTATGAAATTTTTGTAACATTCATAACTGCTTAAAAATGCACATAAATGTACTGTATTGTATTCTGTGTACAGTACATTGACCTATACTAAATTAAAGGACAAAACCATGATATGGGCAGTCATCCACTAGGCACTGTGCAAAGACCACCAAACTCATGTCCATGATTGTTGCTGCATCTGATTCCAGGTCCCTGAAGGATTCAGTTTTATATCACTAGCAAGTTGAGAGGAGATGCAAATGATAATTCCTAAAGTGTGAAAAAGAATTTGGCTATTTTCAGATGAACTGCAATCCAATTTTCTTGGAAATAGGTACATTTTAGGGAGAATGGAGGGTTGTTGCTATTCCCCCCATAACCCCCACTGCAAGTAACAAGCTTATTGAGTTTTACACCCAGGTGTTTGCCATAGAATCTGACACATAACTGTGCCCTGGAAAACTATAAACCAATATAATTTATAGAAATAAACTGAGTGAGAATCATTATTTTTTATTGGTACCACTTAATGTGCAGAAAAAGCATACTTTCCAAAAATATGGAATAAAGGTTTTGTTAGCCTTATTGGGTCCAAATGTTAGGGTTTAAATTATTTTACTATGCAAACTTTCTTTCATATCTTGGCAGTAGTGATTTCCATTTTTATTCCTTTGGTATCCATAATCTTATTAGAATCAAAAACATATGCTTTGAGATCATTGGACAGATCCCTTCTCCCACCCTACCCCCTTCTCTTCATGTTAAAAAATGCACTGAAAAGACTGACACTCTAGTATTGAGACTAAAAGGAATGGTACAGGAGAAATGATGCAGACTACCAAGCATGAATGGGAAAACTGTTTGAGAAGTGTAGTTTGGTTTTCATGCCCTTGATTTGCAAGTCATTAAAGGTGCAAAAGTCTCCAAGCCTCCTGCTGGCTGCCATTTGGAGCCCCCCTCCCTCTCTTGCAACAGGAGGTGCTCGCACCAGGATCACAGGTTTACAATACAAAAAAGAGAATAGGCAGGTTTGAGCTTTATAATGCTTCTGGGGATGTAATGCTACAACGCATGCATCCTGATGTCAGGCAATTGTATCTGTGGGGCTGAAATGTTAGCTTACTGCTATGGATTTATGAATTTTATTTTATTTTATTTTTTTAAATTGGTAGAGCAGTGACAAATGTCTTAACATGTGAGCTTAGCAGTTTGGGAAATGTATTGCACAGTCCACCTGGTTGGCTTTTAGCCATGGGATACTCAGCAGATGGCAAGAAGTTGGTAGCCTTTTTTTAGATATTTTCATGGTAGCAGATATATTTTCTTTTTTTTTCTAATTTGTCTTTATAAAAGCACTTAAAATTACATAAATTAGTGTTCATGACAAGTTCTGGATATTAGAGGTAAAATACTTCATTTTTTTCTCTGAGGTACCTACTTCATCCTTTTATTCATCTGTTGTGTATTCTGTGTGAAACAAGTTTTTTTCATTCTGATGTCCAAAGCTGGAATGGCATTTGAGATTCCTGTCAAAAATGTATGCAAAATACGAAACAAAACAGTTACAAATACTCCTAAGGGTTCATACAAGTGTAGCTCAAAGGCTGTACATAAAAATAAATGCAAGCATTCTACTGTATGTATATTCACTGTAAACGCACCAAAACCATCCTAATTCCACCTGGTAGTGACATCATGTAATGGCTCTGAATAAGATTAGATATGTTTAACATTAAGTATAATCTAAAGTCTGAATTTCTTAAGGAGCAGTCATTTACTGAATTGCTGCCCATCAGCTAATGATGCCTAGAAACATCACTGGGAATATGTGAGCTGTTGCTACATTTTTGGGAAAGACATTTTTTGATCACTGTTGTGGGAGCTGAACAGAAATCAGTCCAAACAGAAGAGTTGCAGCTTGTGCTTTTTAATGACATTTTGAGACACTTCTTATTCTGAGATCTGCATTCTGCTTTCAGCTGGATGAAGAATCACCATTAATTCCATAAAGCTTGATTAACACCTTCTGGATATAGAGGATACTGAAGACTTTCAAATAATTTTACTGGCATGGACCAACTTAGAGCCAGTCATTGAGAGGTGACAGGCTCTCAGTTCCTTTGCTATTTTATCCACAGTGCTATCCTGACATCTTTGGATATGAGTTGAATCATATGTTGTCATTCTGATGCTTTAGGGAGCTAGGCACGTTTTGAATCTACCCTTTAAAGATTGCACTGAATTTCATAGTTTTATTTTATTCATCATTTACTTCGCTTACTCTAATACCAGAGATTGTGAGGTAGTATTATACCTTGAACTTTAGTGCACAAAGTAGTTGAGTATAACATAAAATGCACAACTTAATCCACTTCTAAAATGTTCTCAGCTTTCCAAGAAAGAGGAACTTTTAATCCAGAAACATCCATGTTCACAGGTTGAGTTGTGCCAGATTCCTGGGCTACTTCATCCAAGTATCAAAGGAGATCAGAGTTGCCTCAGCCAACTTTTACAGCTAATGTGGAGACACACATCCTTCAGCCTGGGTTCATATCACTTAGTTTTTACACATCTGAGGATAGCATAGGCTTCCTCCATGGAAAAAGCAAGTACCTCAGGAAAGGTGGAGTTTCTCCCCTCTCTCACAATTGGCTATATCAAGACCCTGGGATGAAAGATTCCTAAATGTTACCCAGTTTATATGCCATGCTATTGTCTTCTGATTAAACTGAGAAAGAACAATTGTGGTTGGTTTGAACTTGT
Organism: Megaceryle torquata; assembly: GCA_024611175.1. Classification (NCBI taxonomy): domain Eukaryota; kingdom Metazoa; phylum Chordata; class Aves; order Coraciiformes; family Cerylidae; genus Megaceryle; species Megaceryle torquata. The sequence goes on from JANIJG010024577.1 coordinate 94,513, forward strand.
TATGAACTAAGGCAGTTTGTCAAATTGACAGGTATGGCTGAACTATAAATTCAAGTCAGATTTTAAGAAATGGTTATGATAGACCCCGACTCTTGCATTTGGGAGCCAAAATAAAAGGAATGCAATAGGTATGTAAAGAAAAGGATATTGATTTTAGGCAGTAGTAAAGCAGCTCCTATACAAGTAATTGTTAGATACCTGAACTAGAAGACAAATATAATTACTTTCTGGTATTTTTTGTTAAATGGTAATTGGACATACTTCTGCATGATGGAGAAATTATCTTAGCTATAAATAAGAAACTGTTGAAGACAATTAACAGAGATTTTTTCTCTCCCAGAAAATATCCATAGAAATAACAGAATTAAAACAAAAACATTTTGCTGAAAAAGAGTAACTTCTCTCGGAAGATGTGAGGACTGTTTTTCATTAGTATGAACCATGGGAAATATTGCAGCTTCATCAGTGAAGGCCTGACATACGATTTCTATCAAAGACACATTTCATTTACCCTGGGCTTACTCAGCGCTACTCTTGTACAATGTTCCCTACCAGCTGTTGTTGCTGCTGTTTGCTAGTAATTGATTGCTTTGTTCCTGGCCTGAGAAATAGTGTCACTTAGTGCTTAAGCTTCTAACAGGCTACCATTTTCTTCCTTTACGAAATATTAATTGTGCCAAAAAATATGGCAAGGCCTCTAACAAAACTTAGGATCCAAGTAAAGTTTTGATTTTGGTTGCTTAATTTCATCCTTCCCCACATAAATTCTTGACCCTCTAAAATAACACAAATTTGCTAAAGTATCTGCTTCCTTATGTATCAGACACATTTCTATTTTTATCTCAGAAATGAATCCAAGAAGTCAAATTACCCATTACTAATGGTCATGGGGCTGCAGTAGCTGAGAGTCCAGAAAATGCTGAGAAAATGCCTGAAAATATATTTGGAAATGTACAAGAAAAGCACAAGTGTGTGCACTTTGCAGTAAATGATTAGATGAAGTAATCTAGATACATATTTTTTTTGAAAGCTCTTCAAAGAGTAGCATTCATGGCCATTCTTGTTATGGATTTTCATTTTGGCACCACTTATTCTTCTAACTACATTACAGTTGCATCACGAAAAATCAATAGTACTGTGTGCAAGGGTAAATGTGTCAAGGCCATGAAAAAAGGACAAACTTGATTTCCTTTTTCAGTAATTGGTACTTGCTGAAATGGGCAGGGAGTTGGCCTTGAGGAATCATGGCTGATACATATTACGAAAGTGATGAATTCAAGAGCAGAAGTGAGACTAATGGATTAATGTAGGATTGCTTTTCTTTCTTGGAGGATTTTTTTTTTTTAAATCTGCATTTAGAAAGATGGAATGTGCATGTGTATATTTGTTTAAAATTAACCAATGTTTAAATATAACTGATGCTGTATTTAAATTTAATTGATGCTTGTAGATGTGTTCTCTGCATGGATGGCTGACAGTCCCCTAGTCAATGTGAACACCCTGATGCTTTTTATTTTCTTCAGAAAATTTGGGAGTTCTTGAAAAATTCCATGGCCCATGCTCTCCCTAAGGGTTCAGAAATTTGTTGTTTACTCAGCTATGTTATTGCCTCCAGTTAATGAGATCTTAATTAGAAAAAAACACCACTTTATATAGAAACGAAGAAGCCACAAGTTTGCTTGAAGGTGTATGCAGTCATTTTGGGAAAAGGCAATACAATGCACCACACAGTATAAAAAATGCTTTGGAATTCATCTAATGACGGGTTCTATAATTAGATTAGGCCTTGGCATTCCTGTTAATGGTGAAAAGGAAGCTACATATGCATTAAACATTTGATAGATTTTATTCCAGACAGGAGTTGAAAAACCCCACTCATTACTTCTAATAAGTGTGAGCACTGAATGATTCACTGGTAACAGTGCAAGTCAGTTCATAGTTATAGGCATAAGATCTGGACCTAAATATGCAGCAAGAAAAGTCCTATGTTTTTCTTCAGTTGTCCTAACCACAAGAATTTTATAAACATTATTTCCTCTTCATGTGTGTCCAAAGGCAAAGGTGAAGAGAATTTTTAAATCTCAGTGAGAAGAACTTGTACTGGATGTTGCCCAGTCTTGTAATACTGCTTTTAAAACAGACCTTTCCACAAAGGGAAGAATCAATCCACTGCTCTATGTTCAGATGCTGATCAGTGGGAGTTTTATGTGATTAATGAGTAAAGATCAAACCAGAATATTCTTCTGAAAAGCATAACTGCGGATGTGATTTGACCATTATCGGTGTCCCGGGTCTGTTCATGGGGTGTCATAATAACTCTCTGATCCCACGCGCAGGACTCATCAGAAAGTCCTGGCGTCATGAAGTACTAACATAAACAGTTTATAGTCAAGGAAATTGTGATATAAAATGTCTGAAGAAGAGATTGTAGGCACAATGTGTGTTTTGTAAGTGCTTTTGGGACTTGGCTAAAAAGTGAAAGAGGAAGGAATATTGTAAAAAAAAAAGCAGAAATATCTTGTCCACTTTCTTCCTATTCTATGCCAAGCTGTTATTGGATTACAGTGTAGCTAGCATTTCTAAATCCTAAGCATTTGTACCATGATCGTATACTTAAAAATACTGAAATAAGGATTTTCAAAATAGATAGTGAAAATTCTGCCTGCCCCGATACTCTTCTTGAATTAGATTCTCAAGAGGGTCAAATTTCATCATCAGTTTTCCCTGATGTGCATTTAACCACGGGGTGGAAGTTCATAATTTTTGCTTTCATGCCAAAGCCTGCCCTGGGCTCCCATGGGCATCTGCTTTGCTCCTGACTTTGCCTGGAAATCACTTTCTTTAAGATCTATGTGTCTTGAGCCTATTTGCTAGGTGTACTTCATAATATTGCAATAACAGAGGGAAAAATACATACTAGTGATGAAAATACAGTCTTCATTCTTTTGGGAGAAACCAGCATTGGATGAGATCATGGTTTTGTAAGTCCATAGCCACAGTGAACACAGGTTGTTGACTGTAGATTACTGCCTCAAAGCAGCCAGGGACATAAACCTAAAGAATTTCTGTGGAAACACTGGCTCCTACAAGAGATCTATGAGAAAACACCACTTAAGTTTGAAGGGAAAAAAAAGAACCAAAATGTAATAGACCATCCAATAGAATGCCCAGAAAGTGCAAGAGAGTTTCTTGTAATGCCGTATACTGTTTATGTCAATGTTAAATCTATGGTTGAGGAGTTTTTCTGTACATGTTGTCCAGACTTACTTTCTTGTCTGTTCTGGTTCAGGTGCATAATCCATCTTCCATGTTGTTTCTAACAAATTATTTCTTACTAAAATTAAATGTTCAGCTTTGGCCTAAACTCACAAGCAAATGTTTTGGGGAAGTTCAGTAAAACTGCTTTTCTTTAGTTATAAGTATGAAACAATATGTTCTTCACAGCTACTATAGCAATAAAATTTGTACTTAAAGTCTGACTTATGTATATCCCAATGAGTGTTCAAGTTTAAGCCAAGTTTTAAATAGATTGGTTCAGTAGCTTTAGAGGTCTGAATGCATAACATTCATAAATATTTCTTCAACTAAAACAGCCTAAACAAATTCCATTTGGACAATTTCAGGACATTCCAGAGCTTCTTATGGCCTCTGAGTTGGTGACAGACCAGAGTTATTCATCTGCATGACAGCAGGGTGTAACAGCCTTGGTCAGGGATCTGGGCTTCTCTGTGCAAAGAAGAATACATGTCTAAGAGGGAAAGATCTAATTTTTGCAAACTACCTGTTAAACATATATCACTATGAACATTTGTGATTATTGTGTGATTCTTGTAATAATAAAGACATGCACAAATGTAAAATGAATAAATAAATCTGTGAATAATATTTTTTTTCTCCCTGCAAGATAACCCCTCTACCTCTTTTTTTAATTTTCTTTCTTCAGTTTAACCCGAATAAACACAGATCAAGGAAATTTAATGGGCACAGAAACCTTGTCTCAAGAACACTGTCAAACATGGGACGTTACCTGTTTCACTTTTAACAGAAGATTATCAGAGAGGTTTAAGAGAGCTTGAAGTACAGGAAAGAACATTGACACTTCTAAGCTGATGTATACCAAGGTTCGTGGCCTTGCCCTCCAATAGTAATATATTGAGTGCAAGAGTGAGTTTAGACTAATGCATTTCATCCCTCAGGAGGGATAATGTGAGAATTAAGAGCACTGAAAGGTAAAGATGCATTACCTGTTCATGTGTAGATCCAGTGAAGTTACACCCTCTTTATGGAAAAAAATATAAAAACTTCTGAAAATTATTAGCAAATATCTTTACAGTTCCTTAAACTTTACATAGGATTCAAAGACACAGACATCAGCCTGTGCAACCCATTGTCTATTTTTCTTCTAGAAAGGTGTAAAGAGCATCTCCTTAATTTCTCTGGGGTTCTTTGCTCCCATACCATTCACATTCCTAGCACTCAGAGCCCAGGAAAAGCCCAGAAAATGACAAAATTTGTTGGTATAGGTTTACAGCAATGCTTTAAAATTAAAAAAAAAATAAAATAATGAGGACCCCTTTGTATTCTGTGTTAGCTCTTTAGGACTGACTTTCCAGTGTCTTGGATTATATTGAGACCACAGCATCCTTCCTGTCATTCAAGTGAAATCCTCAACAGAACTCCCAATGACCTTATTTATCCCTTAATAATCAGGCTATGATATCTATTCTTAACTATGGCTGTGCTCTCAAGACAGGAATTCCTGTGTGTAATGGATGAGAGCAAACTTTGGGTAATACTGGAATACATATAACTAATATGAATATTACCTAAGGTTTGGATTTAATAAGCATCAATTTGGAAATGTTTTCTAAAGTTTAATTTGTTTTACTTGCAGAAATCTGACTTCATCCTCCTTCTACTGTCTTGCATCATGACTTCATCAACAAGATGAAGACTACCTCCTTCGTCTCCATCAAGATATCTTTTCCATTTATGAGCTCCTGTACTGAATTTTCCAGTCACCTTTCAGTCTTTAATAAACTGATTGAACTGAGATCTTTATGATTTGTATTTCAGCATGGCTGAAAAATTCATTTAAGTTAGGCAGCTTCCTGAAAGAGCTCTCTTGACCTGGTCTACCCATCAGGTCTCCATTCTCTTTTTGTTTGTCTTTCCTTAGAATATCTGTTCAACTCAATCCCATAAATATCTATTTTACAATCACAGAATCAGAGCCTGGTCTTTATACTATCTCCACAGAAGTCTTGTGGCATTGACTTATTCAAGGCCAACACAGAAGATGCCTGGTACTGTGTTGATACCCATAATTCTTCTGTGTCCACTTCCAGCTTATCTCTTGCTCCCCCATCTCAAAAACTGAAGAATGTGTAAAAACTTTTTCTCTCCACACACTGACAAGTAGTCTACTATTCATTGAAGAAAGAGGTAAATTATCATGGTAATTACAATTATTATGGTTGTGATAATATAGATGTTTCCTGTTCTTTTACATACTAAAAATATCATGATTTGCATCTGAGATTAAATCAGAGTTCATAATACTTCACAATTCTTTTTTTTTTTTTTTTTTTCTTTTGGTAACTGGTAAAATTTTACATTTTCTTTGATGTTTTCTAGAACTAGGTAAGCAAGTATCTGTCAGGGCTGTATTAGGAAGAACTGATCTTGGTCTGCCTCTAGAGATTGGAATAGATGATCTCTTGAAATCCTTGCTCTCTTAATTTCTCTGAGTTAGTGATTTATCATGGTGAAGATTTTTCAGTAATGCTGATTTCTAGCTCTCTCCTGGAAAATTTATTAAAATGTAATAGGGACTAAGGAAAGAGGTGTAGTAGGAAGAGTTTAGTAGGAAGGTTCCCCAAATTCTTGCAGATGTCAGCCAGCTATATTATAGGTGATCATCTTTCCTTTGTAACCCTCTTATGCCTCATTCGTGTGACATGGAAACAATTACATGAAAATGCAGATGTAGATTCCAGTAATCTCTTTGGAATAGATAAATAGACTTTGAAATAATTTACAAATGATGCACAAAATCTGTGGGCCATCTGCTCACTGTTGGGGAAAAAAAACATGTTTCTCCCAACAGGCTTTTTATATACACAATTGCTCTTTTCACACAGCAAGGAGGAAAACAATAGATAGCCAGCAGTCTGGAATGCAACTCACTCACACACGCTCTGTGAGCTGCATTATGATATCTCTTTTGAAAGCAATTAGGGCAAGAACTGTGAGTATATTAAGAAACTACTTTTTCCTCAGCCACATGTGCAGCCAGGGAGAGGACCACTCACAGCAAGAACTGCCTGTGCTATGTGTTCTCCAGACAACAAGTGAATTAAGGTGAGTGTAAATGGAAGAAGGCAAAGTGTGATTATAACAACAGATCACAGTGGATGCTACCTATACTGCCATATCTGCTTCTGACAAGCTCCTAACAAGCCTGAGCACAATTTCTTCTGGTGTTATTGCAGTACCTTGTGGAGCTCTGCCTATGCAAGTCACAGGCAAAGCTTTCTTTAAAAGTCATTCATACTGAAAGTATAACATAAAAATCAACTTTAATTCAGAAGTAGAAATGAACTCTGTTATGCATTGCCCTTGTAATAGCTGATTTAACAGTTGAAATCTCTTTGAAGTAGTGACATGTAGACTGCACTGTAAGAATAATGGTCTAGAGGTCTTTTGTTTGATTCTTAATCATGTAGGTCAGATAAATATTACCAGTGTTTGCACAAGCCAAGTCACAGTGTTCTTGGTGGCAGGATTGTCAGCCTAGACCTAGCTGATCTACAAAGGATAGTCCTCTACTGTGAGTCATAGTCTGCACGTGGCCATATCAGCACTTCAGATTTTCTTGACAACCCCATCTGTGTCTGCTGGCAACACTTTCTAGCTTTGACCAGAGTGGAAACAATTCAGTACAGCTCTAAAGTGAATAAATGCTGGTTGCCAAACACTAAGATTCCTGTCGAGAAAGTGGCTCACTGCAGCTTACAATCACACGCTTTCTGCCAGGGAGATCCCACTGAAAAGTCCTGATGTGAGAATGATGAAATAAAAGGTTGGCAGGATTTGATGTGAATTACAGCAGGTGTAAGGATCATTGTACAGTGGGAGGTAGGGTGTGTTATCAGCATGTGTCATCATTCTGACTGAAGTGTCTTTGTGATGACTGTGCGACAGCCCTTCACCAGGCAGGTATATGGATTGTAGACTAGCTGGTGTGATGCATCACCTCTTAGTGTTGGATATCAATCAATGAAATGTGAAACAAGTGGATTCCAGTATGCTGTTAATTTGTAGTAGAGGTCAAGGGTAGAGTCCTGAAGAGAAAGGGTGCAAAATTCTTGGGCAGATGTGGAATACTCAGCTATCAAATCCCAGTAGACTGCTACAGGTCTCAATTTTGGCAGCTGGTTTTATGAGATATTGATGTCCTACTAGGAGTAAAGTCAAGATAGTCTGAGTGTAGCATGTTTCCACCATTGCAACATTAACCTCCTGATTTCCATAAGCTTTCTGAGTTTGAAAAAAAATGCACACAAATAATTTTGAAGTGTGCAGCTCCAAATATCAGTTTTGGCCAATAATGAAATGTGACTAACCATATCAAAACTGAGAATACCCTTCTGGTAGCAAGTGGTCAGAGTGCTGAAGCAGACCTTATCAGAGATGATAGTCTTCTATAAATTCTGCTGATATAAAAGTTAAAATTAATTGACTGTAGTTCATATCTGTGAGATGAGTTGCTCAGATGAGAGTTTGAGTCAACCTTACTCATATTCTTTCCCCAGTTACTCAGGCAATGCTTTCTATTCACCCGAACTTAAATGATTACTAATGTGACCAAATTTGGAAGAAAATGCTCAAAATCTCAGTCACTGGCTAATTCAGGGCCATCCTTCAATTTGCCATATCACACACTACTAAGGAAAATCCCACTGAGCTCGATTGGTTAATTCAAGTAAATTCTTATCAGTGGGAACTAGTGCTATATGAAGAAAAGATGATTAGATTCATACTTGTTTACAGTATGAAGAGATATATTTTCCCCTACTTCTGCCATCAAGTTTTACTTAACTCAGTGAAATATTTTGGTACAATTGGTAGCAACGCTGCTGTGACAGGATAGTGCCCCAAGGGGATGCCGTCTTGACTCACTGTCATTTCAAAGGCTTAGAAATAAGAGCTGTTTAGAACATTTGCAAATTTAGATGAGGAATCTGTAGTACAGCAATGTTGTCACACAACATTCCCACATACGGTTTTTGTTACCCATTGTCTGTTCAAAGTGCTAGACACTGGCCGTGTGACTCCTATAAAACTTTCTTTTGTAATTTATTTATCTAGGAAACCACAGTTTACACTCAATGTCTGGTTTCCAGTCTTTCTTTTATTTCTAGCCGAACTTGCTGAGGCACAAAGAGGTCAAACAACTAGTGAAAGGTCACCCGGTGATATTAGTTAATGGCACAGGTCAAATCAGCACCCAGTGCCTTCTGTCTAGTTGGTCACTCTTTTAGGATTTTGTTTTGCTTTGTTTTCTATTGTTTGCATTTTGGGTTTGGTTTTTTTTTGTTTGTTTGTTTTGGGGTTTTTTTACTGTGCTGCAATTCTACTCACCTGTTTAAACTGCTGTTTTATGGAACCTGTAGTGTAGAAACCCCACACATTGCCTCAGAGTTGCTTCATGACAGTATTTGTGGAAAAGCTCAGACAAAATAATTTTTCAGATGCGGACTGCATACCAGTTGAAAGTATACACTGTTGTATACTCCACAGTCATGGTGCTCTGGTTGTTCAGAACTAGTGATCTCACAAATCTCATTCCTTTTCCTTTTATCCCTCTGCACAGGGGACTACTGAATTGAAAATAGTGCAAACAAGCAGCATAAATGTTTCCAAACCATTCTGGCTTAGAGCTGGCACACTTACCCTACAGTGGCCACAGATTTGGGATCAACCCTGGTTATAATAATATAATCGTCATACCACCCATTTCAACTAAAATGATTAAAATTTGATCATCATGGGAATCTGATATGTCACATCTGTTCAACCACTTCTTGCTTCACTCATTCAGAAATTAAGAAAAAGTGTTCTCCATGACAGTGCCTATAGTTTAATTGACTTATTAGGATGGAAGAATTACAGACAGCAGGACCAAAGGTAAAAGGGTCAGGACTAGAAAGGAGAAAGATCAAATAAAACCAGCACAATAGGCTCTAGTAGTCAGGCAGCATTTCAAAGACAGGAGAGCAATGTACCTTTAATTACAACATCATCCAGTCATTTGCTTGATTCTGTTCCAGAAACAGAAACTGAGGTTTTTTAATTGAGTAGACTGCATCACTCACAAGAAAAGTGACAGCATAAAGAAGAAAAGAAAAAGTTAAGATACTTTTTGCCTTTACAGAAAGGACCCCTTCAAGAATTGTCTGTTTTCACCCTGTGTCTCAGCTGAGTACCAGACTCCATCTCTGTGTGCTATGTAGACAGCAGAATGGCCAATGAATATGTGGGAGAACAAAGCAGTGTGGGAGGACATGGGTGCATGATGTTAGGTATCACAGAAAAAACATGTGGGTATGTCTTCATCTTAGACCTGGGCAGTGGAACTGTATGCCTGAGTCTAAAGAGACAAGAAAACAGAAGAATAAAAATAAATGGAATAAGTAAATTTTACTTGACTGCCAAGACCAGAAGATCCCTTAACTCAACTCAATCTTCTGATGGGCTTTCCCTGCAAATGGTTGTTGATGGGTTACTCCTTCTTATGAACCTGGTTTCTGGGAGAAGAAAATAAAGTCATTTTATAAGTGTTGTAAACGCTTGGGGAGACACTTTATTGTTCTTCCTTGTGTACCTACAAGGAGCCGTATCACATGTGTTTATGCACTTCATGCAGTGCTGACGATTCCACAGGATCAAAAATCACAAGCCTGATTTGTAAAATTGTGGGATTATTTCCCAAGGTATGTATATATTTCATCTGATTTATTTTAAAAGGATTACACTGAATTGCTTGGTCTGTCTTAGCTTTAGAATTTTTCCCATCCCTTTTCAGTCCTAGAGCACCTTGGAGCCCTAGAGGGCGGCCTTAAGAATCCCAGCTCCCACAAATGCATGGGATAAGATGATTCAGTTCCCTGTTCCTATAGCTCTCCAATAATTTTTAGTCTCATTGGTTCTATTGCCATCCATTTATCTCTTCAGTCCACACAGTTCTTTTTCACCTCCAAAGACATATCTTTAGTTCTTCCCCTATATATCCAGTAGAATGCTATTTTGCCCTCTTGTAGATCTGAAAATAGACATCTTCCCTTGCTGCACCATTCTTTCTATTCAAAATAAGGTCCATTTTAGGATTTTTCTACTTCTCCAGTTTAGTGAGAGAAGGGCTGGTGGAGGAACACTCAAGAGTCAGAAGTCCAGGGGTGAAGAACTTCCCAAGAAGCTGGGTGTTTCCTATCCCCCCTTCTGTAAGAATGGTATTTAGTCCTCAGTGGAGATGGTGAGCAGCTGACTTTCCCCCGTTAGGTCATCTTCCCTGGGACAGGAAGAGAGGCAGACAATATGAGATTTTTTTTTCCAGGAAAACTAAAACTTAAGAGGAAGCTGGAGCTGTTCTTGTTGAGCTGGCGATGGGTCTAGCTACAATAGTCTCCCCCCCACCCTCCACCAAATCATATAATAAAGTTCGCTTCCCACTGTACAACAAATTATGAACACGGTGTATGCAGAGTGCACTGATAAATGTTATCACCAACCATCTACAGTTGTGACAGAGAGCCTTGGCTAGAAATTCGATCCTATTTTTCTCCTCTCATCATAGGGTCCATACCACCTGTCAGAGGTCAGCATTGTTTCACAGCAGGGTCTGCCTCCCCTGATGGCCATGCTACTGTTTCTAGGTGGAGTTCATCTTGTAATAACCTGAAGCCACAGGACATGCTGGGTCACAGGAACTTCAGTGCTGGGACCCAAGCCCCATCTTGCTTGATGCTCTGTGCCTGCCAGCTGACAATACCAGCTGTTTCCTGTTGTAGATCTACTGCACCACTGATTATTGTGAAATGTTTTTAGTAGGGATGGGAAGTGTCCAAAGGAAGCAGACAGGATGAAAGGAAGGAGAGTTCACTGTGGCTGCTGGCACTGTAAAAAGAACTGGGAGTAATTTGGAAGAGAAATGCTGAAATAGTTAAAAACTTCAAATAAGGTGTTGCTGCTGCTAGCTGTGTTCCTGTCACCTTCATAAACTACATTTCCTTATTCAGATAACTGGAACAATTTCTTTTCATCTTTCTGGTAAAGTGAACTAATGGTAACAATTTCTAGAACTTGAAGCTGGTCTTGGGACATTTCCAAGAGACAGCAATATTTTCAAAACTTATCTATGTGCATGTGTGTATATATTTCAACACAGTTACTAATCCTCTTTCTGAATTTTTGTCTCTATACCTATCCACATATAACTTTAATACATGTGCAGATATGTATATTTCAGAGCTGGTTACATTTTTCTGAAAGGTGATAGAGATTTAGCTCTAGTACTGGAGTTCAATCCTATGATCTGTCATCTTGCAAATGGCCCCTGTGACTGTCATAAATTATAAAGACAAATTCACCTCCCCACCCTGTTATTTAGGCCTTGCAACTGAGCTGCTAGGGAAATAACTGTTGGTATAATCCATTTACAATGAAGAAAAATTAGTTAGAAAATAGATGCCGTTCACCAAATAATACTATGTCTGTGGTAGGTTACAGTCTCATCTTTTCAAATGTAAACTCTGGCAAGTAGGACTTGTATTTTTTTTATATAAGTTGGGAAATACAAAATACCATGAGATCCTGAACTAAAATGTTAATGTTGTATTAAAACAATAATAACCATAATTAGAAACAGAACTAAAAAATCTTGACCCTTGTTCCCACTGTCTTCTGTAGTTATATTACAATGTTGTCCAAGGAGTTGCATCAATGATCTTATGTTTATTTGCTTGGATTAGTGCCTGACCCATCTGAGAAACTGATTCTATAACCTGAGCTGGTGTGATATATTTTTCTGCTATTTTTCCTAAGTTGTACTCCATTAGATAGGATCTGAAATCATTTTAGTAATTTAAGAAATATTGTGATAATTTGGACTACGTAGTAAGTTGAGTCAAATTCAAAAGGAATAAAGCTGCTTCAGGCATCCAATGTGATGCATAAAGAAAGAAACTGTTTGTCAAGTTATAAATGGTTTTGGTTTTAAATATCTAGTGGAGGAAGGAAGGTTTTGTGATTGATATAAAGACTGAACTGGGAGTTGGAAGACCTGGGTTCAATTTGCAGCTCTTCACAGACTTCCTGTGTCACCTTGAATAAGTCATTTATATTTCCCAGTTCTTCTCTTTCCTCTCATCAAAAAAGGATTAATTATATCTACAAACATCACAGGAGGTTTGTGAGATAACTCAAAAACCAAGACAAACAACTTTTAGAAGTTCTGTCTCTTGGAAGTTACTGTACAACCTCATGTACTCAATATGCTCACAGCATTAAACTCCAGAGCACCCTGGAGGGTCTATCTTATCTCCTCTGCATATGAAGAACTATATTAGACTAAACTGCATGGAAGGGATTTTGTTTACTTAGTACTGTGCATCTAGGATGGTTGATTTCTGTAATCCTTACATCTGGGCTGGTGTCATACTTGTGACTCTGTAAGTTAAAGAGTTGACTAGGATGCTCATGGTATCTGCAGCAAATATAATAATTAAATAAATTAGAAAGTAACATCTGTATAGGGATATAAAACATTGGGGGGGACTTGAAAGGTTTCACAGAGTTGAAGAAGTTCTTATGAGTTATTTGAAGTTTGTAATTAAAAGGATCTTCAAGTTTATAATTTTTCCTTTTTGTTAGACAAAACATTTTCTTTATTTGTAGTCATTTGACATCAGGATACATTCACAAATAGTGTATAGTTTGCATGTATTGGTCCATGTATATATTTACATGTATGAGTATGTATTTGCTTGTGTAATATGTATGCATAGAAAGAGTTGCCTCTGAGTGCATGAACTTGTGTATGAAACTAGGAACAATAATTTTTGAATTGCAGCTGTGGCTGTTTTCAACATCAAAGCAAAATGAAAACAGTAAAAGTAAAAGAAAAGGAGGGAAAAAAAAAAAAGAAACATAAACGAAAACTATTATTAGAGAAGAACAAAGTAACTGATCCCACAGACACTTTTTCAACAGCTGGCAAGGTTCATCAGCTATTTTTACTGTGCTGGTCCTGTTGACTCTGTGATTTTTTTGTGTTTTGGTTTTTATGTACTTTTTTTTGTTCATGAGTATCACTTGTGGTTGGATTGATTTCAATTATGCAGGTGTATGTGTTAAGTAAAACCATACTGAAGTCAAGGAAGTGCAAAAATCAGCACCCTCAATAGTTCTGTAGGGACTCGTTGCCTTGATCTGCCAGGCAGGTGGCCTCTAGGTAATATAGATTTAACAACTGATCCAGCATTTCAATGATCCTCACTGGATTTTGTCATGCTGTAAAGCAAACCTCCAAATAAGCACCTTCATTCCTGTTTTATAGTGAGCTGAAAGAGCCTTAAGACTGTCAGCCACTGACATTCAGAAGTTATACTGGTTGTCAGTCAAAAAATGGCTCAAAAAACCTGTGACTAAATAAAAATAGAAAAGCCCTGGTTTCTTTAGGTTCATTTTTTTCTAGCTTGCAGTTCTGGTTTAGAAACTGGAATCTATTTATTTTATAGGAGGAAAGCAGCTGAGATTCTTGATTAATCATATGACCCCAGGAGCTGTAACTTAATGGAAAAGAAACAGCAAACTGTCATTAAGACTCAGGATGCAAATTACGAGAGTTGGCAATGTTGAAGTCACATACTCCTCTACTTCTGAATCTTGGATTGACTAAAAGACATGGGTTTTCGATATCCTGCAGAAGCTGTGCATATATCCAAAAGTTTCATCCATAAATGATTCCTGCTGAAGCAACCTTCCCTTTTACAGGGATGATGAAAGTATTGTAACTGGCAGCAAATCTTTTTCACCAATATCTTTGTTCCAGAAATACAGCATGAAGGAAATCTCAGACAATATTTTTAAGAATGTACTGATTAAAGAAGCTTAACTGCCTAAAATATGGGTTCTGCCTATATTGCAGTGGTACTTGTTTACAATTAAGGCTTTGGAAAAATTAATCACTGTGGTAAGACAATGTAACTGCTGACTAAAGAGGAGTAACACCCATAGATAGAAACAACAAAAATGGTTTGATTTTGTGACTCTTGAGAATATTTTCTAATTATATCATCTAAAGAAGATGTTAATTTGATGAAAAGCAAAACTGTATATACAATCAAAAATAAAACAAATCAGTAAAAGATAGTTTGCCCCATGTTATGATGTTACGATTACTTTGTGACAGGTGTATTGTTATTATTATTTCCCATTGCGTCAGGTTCAGAATTCCCTCTTGGCATCTGTTTCTGGCAGTGCAATGTTTGTAAATGTCTGTTTGGACACAGACAGGGAATTCACATACATAGTTTTCTTCACAGTCCCTGTAGGGATACAGTGACCTCCAATGAGCCATTGTTTACTCCTGATGGTTAAGTAGGAGGTGCCTAAAACTAGTCAATGGGATAGACCAAGTGCAGGGACCTAGAGTTAGTATTTTCTTTCAAACTGCCAACTCCTAAATTTTATATGCTGACTAGGTGTCTTCACCTACTTCAATACAGAGCAGAGAAAACCTTGCTGAGGAACTTTATTATCTGAATTTGAATTCTTCAGAAGTGAAGAATTGTGGTCAGTATGGGAGGGATTTAAAAGCATAGTTGCCTTTCTCTGAGAAGCTTATCCCAATTAACAGTGATTAAGCATACTGGCTGTGTAGATAAAGGGAACTTGGTGCATTCCTTTTTCCTGGGAGCTGAGCCACTGCAGAGTTAAAAGCTCAGTCGTCATGAGCACACTATGGTCCCCTCAGGATGAATGAAAATGATACCAAGGTTGAATTTTCCACTACCATTCCTCATTTTGTAAATGACTGCCTCCTTCAGCCTGAATGAAAGAGCACACCATGACTGCTCTGCTCTGCATAGAAGACAGTGTACATGCTCATGCACTAAGATCTTCTTGTATCTCATGAATTAAGCCTTCTTGAGGGACAAAGGCATAGGCAGGTTGTTCCTTGCCTTGCATATGGATTACTTGGAGTTCAGAATGGGCTAGCAGTGGATATGGTTTACTGAAATAGCAAGAGCAAGTGTTCCTCAGTTCTTTCCGCAGGAGTTGAAATGGAATCACGTCTTTCTTTGGGCTACCTTTAATTTATATACACTGAATCCTTTCAAAAGGACATTGTTAGATTTTGATCATGACCATTCTTGGGGTAAGTACATTTAGCTTTGGAATTACTTGATAACATGTGGAATAATATTTACATTGGACTACTATGAGAGGAAAACATGAATATTTCAAACTCTGTTCCACGTGTTTACATTTTAAATCCTCCTAATCCAGCTAATTTTAACACTGAATCTGTACATTCATTACCTGGTATCACACACTCAAAAGAAAATGCCTATGGACCAGAGCTAAGAGGTCATCATGCTGATTTTCCTGTGCATACAGAATCATTCTCTACAGAAATAATTTTTCTTAAGAATACTGTTTTGTCTTGGTTTAAGTAGAAAATCAATGGTTCTACCATGAGTTCTTTTTGGAATATATTCCACTGGCTGATAGACCTCATCATTAGGATCATGACTGTTATTTAAGCTATTTTTTTCTTGGATCATTTCATCTTGCATAATTTAGTTTATTTTCTATGATGTTTCTTTCTCCATGCAAATGAAAATATCCTTCTAAGGCATCATCAGAGCATTGAGGAGGATTTGAAACTTGCTGTGAACCTTCATAGCTGGGGTTTTGTCATAGATGGCTTGTTTTTTTTGCCTGCCAGTAGGCATCTTGTGTTCTTTCAGGACCAGTATGGGATACTGTCTAGCCTTCTGCTGCTAATCCAGAACCTATGTGAGACCATGCCAGCCTTATGTGGATGTGTCAGAGGGTGTTTCTGATGGCATTCAGTGCCTGTGTAAAGGCAGCTGAGTTGTACAAAGAGCCCCCACTTTAAAATGTGATGCTTCAGAGTAGGATAAGTATGATTTAATATGACAATGTGAAATCTTATGAAAAGTCTTCTTCAATGAGGATTCCATGCTAAAAGCTGGCCATTGGGATGTTTTTTTGGGTTTTTTTTTTTTTTTTTTTTTTTTTTTGCTAGGGATAATCTGTAGTTATACCGACCTAGTTTCTATGGGATGGAAGAGGTGTTAGAGGTAAGATGCAGACGTTAGACCAAAATACCTAAATAAGCACTACAATCATCTGGGCCTGGGCCTCTCTGACTATGCTGGCTAACCCTCACAGTGGGTTTTACTAGCTTACATAATACTCCTTGCTGTGTGAGCTGAATCTCATGGACAAAATTCAGCTGCATAGACATACATGTTTACTGTCACCTTAAACTAGCTACACAAGCTGTTTTACCTAAAACAATGGACACATATCCAGAGAGGCTGTGGAGGTAGTGGAACACAGACCTTCTAAAATGGTGCTAGAGTACCTATGTTTTACCTGTGTTCAGACAACTGAGTCTCACACCGAATTTCTGAAGGATGAATATCAAGATGTCTCTCAAAAGACAAGAATTTTATTTATTCAGCTAATTTAACCATATGAAATCTTTCTTTTGTTGTGTTTTAGTGCCTTTCACTAATGGTTCATTTAGTGCATCTAGTTTATAGCAGGAAAAGTAGAGGTTAAAGTAGAAAATAAGGCATAATCCATTGATACCTAATCGAAATATACTTAAAAAGGATCACCAAACCAGGGAGCTGTCGAGTACATGATTACAATGGCACATGGACACCTGGCATATTCACACTCTCGTCTGGCTCAGCATCAAGATCATGTGTCCTGATTAGAATACCACATTGGTGAGTCTCAAGAAAGGACTTTTCATTACCAATAACCAAGAAACAATACAATTGTGTACTGAAAACAGAAACTAAGATGTTTGTATGGGCAAGAAATTATCTGCCTGCTTATTGTCCAACTTTTAACTGGCTTTAGTGTAGTAAGAATAATTCCACATGAATAATTTATGTCATGAGTCTTGAAACAAATTTTAATTATAGAAGCTGCTAACAAAATTACTTTTGTTGGATCAATTAGTTATTTGAAATCCTGGGAAAATTACAATACATTCAACTTATTCATGATTCCATGTATGAGATGGAAAATACCGAGTTTATGGTGTTCTACTTCATTGTCATGAGCTGCACAGGAATTTTTCTCGGCTCAATTTGTATGTGAATATATTTTTGGGTACAGCTTTTTGTACCCTCTGTTTTAATGATGATAAAATTCATGTTGGTGAAATGTCAGACTTGGGAATATAAAGCATGATAACAGTAAGCAAATTTAGGAAGAACAGATAACTACCCTTGTGTAATGCTTTAAGTGAGGGATATAATCCTTATGAAGGAGAAAGATGCAGGAAACATATTTATTTGAACATGAGAGGAGTGCTATTATCACATGGACAAATACAGCCTGGATGATAAGTGGACTGAGAGCAGCCCTGTGGAGGACTTGGGTGTTCTGGTTGATGAGAAGCTTACCATGACCCGGATATGTGCACTCTCAGGCCAGAAAGCCAATCGTATCTGGGCTGCACCTCTCCTGTGAAGAAAGGCTGACAGAGTTTGGGTTGTTTAGCCTGGAGAAGAGAAGGCTCTGGGGTGACCTTATAGCCTTCCAGTACTTAAAGGGGGCCAAGAGGAAAGATGGGGAGGGACTCTTCATCAGAGACTGTAGTGACGGGATGAGGGATAATGATTTTAAATGGAAAGAAGGTGTATGTAGCTTAGATATAAGGAAGAAATTCCTTACTGTGACGGTGGTGAGACTCTGGAACAGGGTGCCCAGAGGAATTGTGAATGCCCTGGAAGTGTTCAAGGCCAGGTTGGATGGGACTTTGAGCAACCTGGTCTAGTGGGAGGTATCCTTGCCCATGGCGGGGGTGTTGGAACTAGATGATTTTTAAGGTCCCTTCCAATCCAAACCATTCTATGATTCTACAGTTTACCTATTTTAAGTCAATGTTTTTCAAACACAGTTATTAACAGATCTAATAATGAAATATATCAAGACTTACACCCACAAATTCAGTATTACAGTTAGTCATGCAATAATAGCTGTGCAATAGACCCTGGAATTTTGCTGTCAAACTTCAGAAGGAGCTACTTCCTTACTATGTGTCTTGTGCTTTACATGAAGACTTACAATGTAGAATATGTCTGCGTTTCTGCTGACCCCGTGTATTACAAATCACGAGCTGTGACTCTCAAAATCAAAATACAAGAAAAAAAATTGTAAATCTGGAGGTCTTTTGATTTATCTTCTATCA
Organism: Megaceryle torquata; assembly: GCA_024611175.1. Classification (NCBI taxonomy): domain Eukaryota; kingdom Metazoa; phylum Chordata; class Aves; order Coraciiformes; family Cerylidae; genus Megaceryle; species Megaceryle torquata. The sequence goes on from JANIJG010024577.1 coordinate 113,042, forward strand.
TTAGGGTTATTAGCTTTGAAGTCTTCAGGAGTTTCTTCAGTGTTGATATGTTCTTTTCAAAAAAAAACAGCTAAGGTTTGTAATTAATCCTGAGCTGAAAAGTGATTAAAAAAAAAAAAAAAAAAAAAAAAGAGAGAAACAAACACAGTTCCTCCCCCAGAATATACTGCAGTGTGTCCGTTCACATTTTTCCATTCCCTGCAAGCAGTATTGATGGACCTCCACCTCAGTCATTGTACTTGGAGGACAGTGAAAATATAAATTGCCTTTACTTGCATGTTCCTACTAGAAACAGGCTGTTGCCTCCAATTCAGATGACATGTCAGCTCAGGGTTTTCCAAGTGTCAACATCTTGTTTATCTTTTTTTTATTCACCTTAGATATCCTTTGTAATCATGTCTGACTGATGTGTTCATATCAGTAAATTCAGAAATTTACTTTGGGTCAGTTAATAGGGACATAAAATTACCAGATGGGTAAATGTGTCTCTTCCCTTGCAGTGAGCAAAGGCACTCATCCAAGCTGGAAAATGATCCAACCACACCCTGCAGAGCTGAGATTGTGCATACATGCAAAACTACTTGTGTGGATGCGACTGCAGAGAATTTAAAGCTGAAGCTCCAAGGAAGCAGAGCCAGGGTGTGCCTGCTGTGGCTCTCATGGCAATAACAGGCACAGCTTCCAATCTGGCAGCTTGCTTCAGCCTGAGCTAGTGGAGATTAGCTTTCAGGGTTAGGTCAGGAAAGTCTTTCCCAGTCTTAATTCTCTTAAATACAACCCCTTCCTGTCCTGTACTTACATCTGTGTGTACCTGAAGGTTTCAATGAGGAGAGGTGAGGTGAAATATGAGTGTAATCATAAGGTATTAATGGCAAGAGTGTACATATGTAAATGTCTCCAGGCTTTTCCCTTTGAGCCACCATTCTGCAGGCAGTACAGACAATTTTTTTTTTTTTTTTTTGTCCCATCTAATTGGTTTAAACTGATGTGTTTTCAAAACTATGTTCACAAAGACAAAGAAGAGCAGCTTTCTTTTTCTAACAAAAATATAATTTACTACTCCTGTTAAGGGTAATTTTCACAGAAGCGCTCTGCTGCTCATTAGTATTCTCCTTATCTTGTTTTCAAAAGCAGAGATTAAAAATACTTTATGTATTTACTGAGTGTTGCTACTGGAAGGTCAGTGAGCACCTGCTGGCTGAAAATATTTCTG